>JAJOOS010013543.1:0-11059 GCA_029582725.1 Solanum chiquidenum
ATGAGCAAAAATGTGGTGACGATACTCAGAGTGAAATGCCTACAACAGGGAAGGCCAGTGATTTCATTGTTGGAGCAATGCCTGAAATTGTTCCTGAATTAGCTGTTACTGCTCAGGGTGATGGTAAAGATGAGCAAAAATGTGGTGACGATACTCAGAGTGAAATGCCTACAACAGGGAAGGCCAGTGATTTCATTGTTGGAGCAATGCCTGAAATTGTTCCTGAATTAGCTGTTACTGCTCAGGGTGATGGTAAAGATGAGCAAAAATGTGGTGACGATACTCAGAGTGAAATGCCTACAACAGGGAAGGCCAGTGATTTCATTGTTGGAGCAATGCCTGAAATTGTTCCTGAATTAGCTGTTACTGCTCAGGGTGATGGTAAAGATGAGCAAAAATGTGGTGACGATACTCAGAGTGAAATGCCTACAACAGGGAAGGCCAGTGATTTCATTGTTGGAGCAATGCCTGAAATTGTTCCTGAATTAGCTGTTACTGCTCAGGGTGATGGTAAAGATGAGCAAAAATGTGGTGACGATACTCAGAGTGAAATGCCTACAACAGGGAAGGCCAGTGATTTCATTGTTGGAGCAATGCCTGAAATTGTTCCTGAAGCAGCTGTTACTTCTCAGGCTTATGGTAAAAATGAGCAAAATTGTCGAGATGATGCAAAGACTGAAATGGCTAAAACAGTGAAGGCTAATGATTGCAGTGTTGAAGCAAGGCCTGAAATTGTTCCTGAATTAGCTGTTACTGCTCAGGGTGATGCTAACGATGAGCAAATACAGACACCTATGAGGCGGTTTACTAGGTCTGCTCTGAAAACAGAAGAGGACACTGAGGTATCTCAGTGCGATAGCATTAAGATTGTGGATGTTCATGAAACAGATTCTGTAGGTACCATGTCTGCACCTGCAAAGTTGGAGTTGAAGATGTCCAAGAAAGTTGCACTAACTAAAATTCCCACAAAGTTGAAAGATCTTCTTGAAACAGGTTTGCTGGAGGGTTTACCTGTTCGCTACATTCGTGGCACTACAAAGGTGAGTTTTTTACAGAGACATTTATTGAGTTTCCGTTTCGGCAATTCTGTTTGGATATTAACCAAATAATTGTAATTTAGGGGAGAGGGCGTCCTGCAAAAGGACTTCGCGGAGAGATTAGAGGGTCAGGAATATTGTGCTTCTGTGATAACTGTCATGGGACATCTGTAAGTGTAACTTTTTTGGATTTTCTTCAGTAGATTATCTGAATATCCCTTATATGATATATTTCCTTGCTCGGTACAGGTTGTTACACCAAATCAATTTGAGCTGCATGCCAATAGTGCCAACAAACGTCCACCAGAATACATCTATTTGGAGAATGGAAAAAGTCTGAGGGATGTATTAAGTATGTGTAAAGATGCTCCTTCTGATGAAGTAGAGATGGTAATAAAAAGTGCCATCGGGAGTGCAGACGCTAAAATAAATGCTTCAGCATGTATGACTGCACAGGAGTTTCAATCTCCCCCTGTTCAAAGTAGTGAAGCTAGTAGCAGGTATAAACATCTAAGTGTTTTCCTGTTATGTTGATAACCCATCAAAAATATCTATGATTCTTCTCCGTTCAAATGCATCACAAAATGCACGAGGGATCATTAGTAGTTCTTTAATAATGGAAGAAGAAGTAGGGATGACAATCCTCGGGCTGAAGTCCAACTTATGGCGCTAGCTTCAGCCTTCAGCTAGATCACTGAGATATGTAGATCTATTTCTGTTGTCTATTAAAACAACAACAACATACCTAGTGGAATCCCATAAGTGTGGTTTGGGGAGTGTAGAGTGTACACAGACCTTACAACTAACTCGTATAGGTGGTAGAGAGACTGTTTCCGAAAGACCCTCGGTTCAAGTTTAGCAAATCCAAGTATAAAGAATAAGAAAAAAAACATAGCAACTAACAAGGGGAGCAGTGCAAATCCTACAACAGTAAGAAAGTTTTGCTTCACCAACAAAAAGAAAATGATATGAAATAAATGGATACACATTCTTATCCCCCCAAAAGTAATATAATTGAAATGGTATTGTCATGTAATTAATTCTTATCCCCCCAAAAGTAAAATTATTGAAATTGTATTGTCATATATTCTACTTCAGTCTTATTTCATCTTCTCTACCATGGAATGCTGGAACATAACCTTTATGTTCTTTCTGTTTTTTTTTTTTTTTGTAAATGTAGTTCATTTATTAACAAGGCCAAAAAAACTGGCCTTATACAAGGGGTATATGGTATCCTACCATTATGTTCTTTCCATGTTTTAAATAATTAAAACATTTGCCTCTTATTTTACTTTGAATATCTTTAATAGTGTTATGATTCCTCACCTTTTTGCGTCAATATGTTATTTCCCACATTTGTTTCAGGTCTACATCATCTGCGCCTGCTACAAAGTTGACCGATCGAATGCCCTCTGGCAGTGGAACTCAAAGTAAAGTTCACGGAAAGTTAACTAGAAAGTAAGCCTTTTTGCTTGTTAAACCTTTTGTTTTCTGTCTTTGATGATTTTTTTTTGCCATTGCTCTGGCATCTAAGCTTTTTATTAATTCTTTTTCGTACTTATATTGGTTCGTGGTGTTTCATTTTGACTTCATTCTTGCTCTTCTGTCTCTACAGGGATCTGCGCATGCACAAACTTGTATTCGAGGAGGATGCACTTCCTGATGGAACTGCATTAGCATATTATGTCCGTGGACAGGTATATATTCAACTCAATTACATAGTTCCATTTTGAATTGCTCTACTTTTGTGTTGTAACAGGTTAGTATTCAAACCAATATTAGATTGTTGAATTTTTAATTGCTCATCACATGTGTTGTTGCAAGCATGCTAGAAGTTTGTTCACTAGATTTGTACATTCATAGCATTCGCTTGGTGCTCCTTTGGTGGAATAAAAATTAATTACTTATCAAAGAATTGTTCACTAGATTTTTTCTTTTATACATTCTTTGTATTTTAATTTGCTTGCTGTCTCCTGGCAGAAATTGCTGGAGGGTTATAAGAAAGGTCATGGAATTTTCTGCTACTGTTGCAATACTGAGGTACGTAGTTCCTGCTTTCGCAAGTATTAAAATCAGCTGTCATATGCTAATGTCCTTGTTTTCATACAGGTCAGCCCTTCACAGTTTGAGGCTCATGCAGGTTGCGCTTCACGTCGGAAGCCGTGAGTGTCCGTTTCTTTTGTGGTTTATACTGGATAATTTGTTCAAGGGATCAGGGACATATCCAAGTCATTTTCCCAGTTTTACCCCCTTTTCTGATTGACTTGTGGTTTTCACAACCCATCCAAAATAGGAATGTGAAAACCACAAGTCAATCAGAAAAGGGGGTAAAACAGGGAAAATGACTTGGATATGTCCCTGATCCCTTAAACAAATTATCCGGTAATTAATGTTCTTCAAATGCACGAATGGTGTTAGTGCAACTTCTTTGACTGAAAGATTTAGTTTGCATTAATCCTTCTGTGTTACTTTGACAGTTATCTGTACATATATACTTCCAATGGGGTGTCTCTGCATGAGCTGTCTATTAAACTTTCAAAAGAACGAAGGTCCTCAGCTGAGGAAAATGATGATCTCTGCTCTATATGTGCTGATGGAGGGGACCTCCTGTGCTGTGACAATTGTCCAAGAGCTTTCCATGCCGGTAAATGTGTTTTACATTGTTGAATTCTTTTATCTACTGTCTATCTGTGTTTCCTTATAACAATTCAGTATCAAATTGTATTAGGAAGTTAGGATAATGCACCATATTAAGATATCTATTTAAAGATTTCTACAAAAATGGCCGTTCATCAATCACCAATGCCATTCATCTATCATTACCACTATCGTCTGCCATAAACAACCACCACCATTTTAATTTTGAGAATTGGATCAAAGAATATTAAGGCAATGGTGTCAAACAAATTGAAGTCTAGGTTGCTAGTCAAACATTCACATCCACAGTTTGATGACTCATGAAAATCAAATTGCAGTTTCATCATAACACCAGAAAATCCATCATCAGTATTTCAAAATAACAACTCCCTCTTTACCAATTTATATGGCATTCTTTCCATATAAATTGGTAAAGAGGGAGTTGTTATTTTGAAATACTGATGATGGATTTTCTGGTGTTATGATGAAACTGCAATTTGATTTTCATGAGTCATCAAACTGTGGATGTGAATGTTTGACAAGCAACCTAGACTTCAATTTTCACGTGATCATGATGTGCTCATTGCAAACTTGTTTCTATTGCAGAGTGTGTTTGTTTGCCAAGTATTCCCACGGGTACCTGGTATTGTAAATACTGTGAAAACATGTTTGCAAAAGAAAGATTTGTTGAGAATAATGCCAATGCTATAGCTGCTGGGAGGGTTGCTGGAGTTGATGCCATCGAGCAGATAACAAGACGATGCATTCGCATGGTGGAAACTTTAGAGACTGAAGTTAGTGTTTGTGTGCTCTGCAGGTCACATTTCTATTCCTACTTTTTCCACAACTAAGTCGACTTCATTTTAATTGATGGACAGAAGAAGTCATATGAGGCTTGAAGTGATATACTTGGTCATCATACTTTTTGCACCATACATTTTAAGAATACTGACATATCATTTTGATTGTCCAAAAGAATAATGACTTAATTCTGATCATCTAGGGTATTTTCATTTTCTTCAAGGGACATTCTTTTTTGTTTCTTTCAGTAGCCTGTATCAAGGAAATGATCTCTTATAGCCACTTAAAAATGACCTTTTAGATCTCTTATGTGTTAAAGTGAAGATATCTTGTAAAAAGGACATAAAACTAAAACAAGTTTGTAAAGGTCCACAAAATCAATTCTCTCGTATTATGCAATTTGCACATTAGACACAGTTACATGTAGTTTAAGACATTAGTTTGTATTAATATATTATATTAGTGATGATGGAGGAATAATATTAAAGCAGTGGTTAAAAAGTTAGTTTGCTAGAGAAAACATCATATGAAGTCTACAAGTTGAATAGTTTAATGTATTTAAATTTCTTGAGAGTTGTGGAAGTTGTGTAGAATTGGAATGTCAAATGGTTTGGAACCATTCCAGAAGGGAGAGAACGTCATATAAATTGGAACTGAGGGAGTATTACATACTTGACAGTAATGAAGTGTTGGCATTCCAGACATTGTGCATATCTGGAACACATGCCAACACTTCAGTACTGTCAAGTATGTAATACTCCCTCAGTTCCAATTTATATGAAGTTCTCTCCCTTCTGGAATGGTTCCAAACCATTTGACATTCCAATTCTACACAACTTCCACAACTCTCAAGAATTTAAATACATTAAACTATTCAACTTGTAGACTTTCATATGATGTTTTCTCTAGCAAACTAACTTTTTACTGAAGTGTTGGCATGTGTTCCATTTTATTATCGAGATATTATCCTTGACAGATACTGAAGTGTTGGCATATGTTCCATTTTATTATTGTGATGCTGCATCATCAGATAGATATTGAGTTTTTTAAAAAAAATTATTAGTTGTGTATTTTCCTTCAGTTGCAAAGTCAAAGATATTAGAACTTTATTAAATTTGAAAATTTCCCACTGTTGCCTATTCAGTAGTTTCATAATTTTCGCTAATGTTGCAGGGATCAGGATTTCAGCAAATCAGGATTTGGCCCACGGACAGTAATAATTTGTGATCAGGTATTGTTTTGTTAGCATTGAATAATATAATATCTGGAGTTTTTACTCTTTTGTGAGTTCTCAGTAAGGTCGAGCATTGAAGAAGTTTTCCATTGCTTTTTGTAGTGTGAGAAGGAGTATCATGTTGGATGTTTGAAGGAGCACAACATAGATGACTTACAGGTTTGCAGAATTTCATGTTCTATTGCATGTTTTTCTATTTCTAGTATATCTCCTATGTCCTTTCTGTTGTATAATTAGATTGTTTAACCTTACACATACTGATCGCTAGTCAACGTTTTGAAACCCTCCTCACTTCAGGAATTGCCAAAAGATAAATGGTTTTGCTGCACAGATTGCAGTAGAATTCATTTTGCTCTGGAAAAGGTGGTATCAGATGGAGAACAGAACATTCCTGAGTCTCTGTTGAAAGTCTTGAAGGAAAAGATTGAAGGAAAAGGTTCAGTGAATAACTCCAGTCTTGACATTAAATGGCGTCTGCTAAGTGGGAAAATGTCATCCGAAGAGACAAGGGTCTGGCTTTCTAGTGCTGTTTCAATTTTCCATGTGAGTTTCTTTTCCTAGTTTATTTCCTACTGTGCTTGTGACTCGGAAGAGGACCAGCCTAACCTCTAGGAGACCTGCTAAACATTCCTAATTGCAAATTGTTCATCTCTAAGAACTCATTTTCTATGAAATTGGAGACTGCTAAACTATCTTTTCCCAATGTATTCCTCTTCTATTTTCTATATGCGTTCAGACATTTACATGAATACTATACTTTTATGTGCTTTAAGTTAGTTCCTACCTCTTTAGAAAGCAAACCAAGCTCATTGATTTTTGGATCTCTAACCCTTTTAAAATCAGAGATAATTGGATACCATTCCTGTTCTTAGGGTCCATGCTTTGCTTTAACATGCCTATATTTTAATATTAATTCACTTCTGGTCATACTAATGTAATGATCTGTTTTCTTTTTTACTTCCCTACTCTAAGCTTTATGAAGCTTTTGTGTCTCCCCCTCCCCTGAAAGTGTTTTATGATTAATAATTCAAATAATCTGTTAAGAGTGTTAGGTTAGGTTAGTGAGAAGAGGTCACTTTCTTTCTTAGTAAGAGGTTCGTTTTGACACCCGCAGATACTTTAAGCTCTCAGATTTTCCAATACCAGTTTCTCATCACAATTTGGTACTGTGTTGGCCCATTGCCTTGATCAATTGGAGCCTTCTTGGGGTTGGGGTTGATGGTCGGAATAGGAGCATCACAAGTGATAGTTTAGATGAGGGTGGATTTACATCCCTTAGTCTGGGATTTCGTTACTTCTGTTTCTCTCTTTCAGGTATAGAATTCTAACCAGCTAGCTCGCAACTCAGCCTGCCGCAGCTATCATTGCCCAACTTGATGATTAGTTGTTTTGTGTTTCAGGAGTTCCCCTTTATTTTGTATATGGATTAAGTCAAGTTTGGCCCTTCTCAAAAAAAGAAGAAGTCAAGTTTGGTGATTAGGCAATGATTTTGAAAGAACTAATATCATAACTACAATCATTTTTTTAATAACGGTTGTGTTCGGACCATTTTGTGTGCCTGACTATTGCACTGGGTACTTGCTACCGCCCGGCGCCCACTAATAGCTACTATTACTCCTAATTCGTAAAGCAAATGAAGTGTTATAAATCCTATTCATTATGCCCTGAGTAAAGTCTGATGGGTATTAGAATCCCAGATTATCATATCCGCGAACAACACTGCCTTTGTGTATTTGCAGTTAACTTAAACAAATTCCAGTTGTATTGTAATCTTGTTACCTATCTGCTAATACAGTTCTTATGTAGATAATTGTCATTGTAATTAGTGATGCTTACTGTGTATATATATGTGAATTTGATTATCTGTTCTTTGCCTTGTGGAATAGGAACAATTTGACCCAATTGCTGATGCAAGTACCAGCCGTCTAGATTTGATCCCACACATGGTCTATGGGTAAGTAATAACTTTTTGCTATTCATTTGATCTCTCAGTTCTTGTGAATACTCTCTTGTTTGGTACACATAACCTCCCTCACTCTATTTTACATATCATGATGTTCAGAAGGAGTTTCAAGGACCAAGACTATGGAGGGATGTTCTGCGCAATATTATTGGTCAAGTAAGAAACCACTTCACCAGAGTTCCATATAAGTCTTCGGTAAGATAGTAACCCATATTGATTCTCTTTCCACTTTGCAGTTCATTGGTTGTTTCTGCTGGCATTTTCCGTGTTTTTGGGAAGGAAGTGGCTGAACTCCCCTTAGTTGCTACAAGTACTAATTGTCAAGGACAGGTAACTCAATTTTAAGCTTACAATGTGTCTGATTTCAGTTTATCCTTACCTTGTGAGGATATACCTAGTCTTTTCCATTTTGTTAACTAAACATTTTGTTTTTCCTGCACAGGGTTACTTTCAATCTCTGTTTTCTTGTATGGAGAACCTTTTGCAGTCCCTGAAAGTAGAAAACCTTGTACTTCCATCCGCAGAAGAAGCAGAGGCAATCTGGACAAATAGATTTAGCTTTACAAAGATCCCTGAAGAACAGGTAACTTGATATTGACATAAGTAGGTGCATGCATTCCATCGACCCCTTTTCTAGAGTTTTTGTTGTTAACCCATGCATCCATCTCTCTTTGCAGATGAAGCAGTATCGGAAAAATTATCAGATGATGGTTTTCTCTGGAACATCCATGCTGCAGAAGCAAGTGGGGGGCTCTCAGCGTGATGAAGACAATTTTACTTTAGGAGATGCATGATTTGTTGTGCAGATATTTTGTGGAAAATGGTTTTGATTATTCCGTCAGACAAGGGATGTACAGTGGCTCTAGTTTCAGTTTGGTGGTATATATGGGGAATAGCGTAGTCATCATATGTTAGTTACCCTGTGAATGTTACATCAGTTGTTAGTAGGAGCTATGGTTCAGAAACGTTGGATTATCTCAGTTGTGGAAAGTTGGTAAACTGTGAAGTTCAGCAGGATTTAGATATAGCGTGCTGTCTTGTTTATCTTATATGAGAACGAGAATACTCAGTGCTGCTGTAAAATGGCTCCATTTTTGCTACATTAACAATTGAAAAGTAGCCCTAGTTTATTACTGCATTTGATTTGTTATTTTAATCATTATTATCAGCACTCTTCCCTCTTCAACAACATACCCAGCAGGGTGAGGGGAGGGTGGGTGTTGTTATTTTGATCATTATCAACACTCTTTCCTCTTCAATAACAACATACCCAACGAGATCCATCAACGGGTTTGAGGAGGGTGGGTGTTGTTATTTTAGTCATTACCAACACTCTTTCCTCTTCAACGACAACATACCCTGCGAGATCTAACAAAGGGTATGGAGGAGGGTGGGTGTTCATAGATCTTACTCCTATCGTTGTGCGGTAGAGTCCTCGTGGCGGGGTACGTGGAGGGTGGGTGTTGTTATTTTAATCACTATCAACGCTCTTTCCTCTTCAACAACATACCCAACGAGATCCAACAACGGGTATGGGAGGGTGGGTGTTGTTATTTTAATTATTATGAACTCTTTCCTCTTCAACAACAGCATATCCAGTGAGATCCATCAACGGGTATGGGAGGGTGGGTGTTGTTATTTTAATTATTATGAACTCTTTCCTCTTCAACAACAACATATCCAGTGAGATCCATCAACGGGTTTGAGGAGTGTGGGTGGGTGGGTGGGTGTAGTTATTCTAATCATTATCAACACTCTTTCCTCTTCAACGACAACATACCCTGCGAGATCCAACAAAGGGTATGCGGAGGGTGGGTGTTTGCCTACGTGTCATCACCACAAAATTTGTATATATATTAAATAATAAATAGCAATTTAAAAACAAAACATTTTTAAAAAAAACATAAATTAAAAGCTGTTTTTAAATTTTATTTACCTTAAAAACGGTTGTATGTTTAGTTTTAGCCTTTAAAATTTATTTACGTTAAAAAAAATAATTGAATTGAATGTTAAAATAATTTTTTTTTTATTTTTAAAATGATTTTTGCAGTAATTATTAAAACTAATCCGTAAAAAAATTAAAACATTTCTAAAAAATTGGATGTGTGCTTCATTTTTTGGGGAAGTTGTCATATTTTTACTGCATTTAACCACAATCAGTTTGAAATTTAAATTTATCATTAGCCTATAAATAAACTACCCCATGTCTTCTAAACCCACCCTCTTCTTCCAAAAAAAAGAACTACCGAAATGATAGACAATGTGGAATGTTTCATCCATTCCTTTGTAAATCTTATATTCAGGTATTATTTTTTGCTTCAATTGTTATCCAAATTTTGTCGAATTCTGTGGATGATTACACCCATTCCTTTGTAAGAACATTCATTCCTTTGTAAATCTTAATGTCATTTCAATACTCACTTTATTTGATTCATAAACATTTATTATTCATTTTATTTGTACTAAAGGAAAAGAAAGAAATTCAAATTTCCAACGTAAATTCTATCGATGACATGTTAATATATTTTTTTTCAAATTGCAGCACAAAAATGAAATGTGTACTTCATGAATTTTATTCAGTTATGATTCAAATGGATAACAAATAATATAGGTCAGTTCCACTCACTTCAAGTTTGGACTATCAAATTTGAAGATACAATGAAATTTGATTGTTTGTGTTGTATGATTATGACACGTCCTAGATTACGAGAGGTAACATGCCATTTTTAAAAATTTAATTTCTCATGCACGTTAATATTTTTTGTTTAACAGTTCATTGAATTTTATGATTTGCAGATGTTCTAATTGCACAGTTTAATTGGTAATATGTTTGTTTTATGTATCTTCATGTTAAGTTCATTAAATTAAATTTTATTATTTGCTATTTGAATTATATATTTTTTTCACTTTTGGTATTTGTTTGTTTATTATTATAATAATTATAGATTGATAGATGGATAATTATCATTTTACATTTTTGCTATTTTAATCAAAGATAAAGGTTCGAACTGTTTTCTCGATCCAGAAAATTTTACCTTTTTTGTGCGATTTTATTCTCTCTTTTTTTTGTTTTTTGTTTTGGTGCTAATTATTTTAAGAACGTTGGACATTATTTATCTAGATAACTTTTCCTAAGACCAAAAATAATCATATATATTAATTATGCAGGTTTAATTTATTATATCTAGATTACACGTATGATATACCAACTAAGTTTATATAATTTTCCATTATAGAAAAATGATTTTATCACTACGTATTATAGTTATTTAAAATGCGCAATCATTATCCATTAAGAATGCTATCGTACTTCTAAATTTTGACTCTATCTATTCAATTGCAATGGTAATAGAAAATGTACTTTATATTATTATTATTATTATTATT
>JAJOOS010013545.1:0-15280 GCA_029582725.1 Solanum chiquidenum
TCAAAAGCATGTACAATGCTGAGAAGAGGGGAAAGCGTCAGGTCATGATTAGACCTTCATCAAAAGTCATCATCAAGTTCCTCATTGTTATGCAGAAGCATGGTATTTTAGTTTCTTAACTGTATGCACTGCTAGCATCACCTTGTCATATTCTTACTTTTGGTATCCATGTGTAGGTTACATCGGTGAATTTGAGTACGTCGATGATCATAGGTCAGGAAAGATTGTTGTCGAACTGAACGGAAGGCTAAACAAGTGTGGTGTTATTAGTCCTTGCTTTGATGTTGGAGTTAATGAGATAGAAGGATGGACTGCTAGATTGCTCCCTTCTCGACATGTATAGTTATTAATATAATTTGCTTTGTTCCCTTGATCAATATATGGAACTCCATTTCTGATCATCTTCAATTTGGGCCTGGCTTCTGTCTTCTGAAATGATTGTCGGGGTGAATGTTATGTCATGATCATAGCCTTGTGAAATAGACATTTTTAATGTTTGATTCTTTACTTTTTTGATGAATCACGACTTGTTAAATTATGGTTCTCCTTGAGCAGTAGAAAATTTTGAGTAATTTGGGCAAACACCTGTAATGCTTAAAAGATACATTTATTTGTAAATGTCACACAACAAGCACGCTTTGTAGATGCTTGTAGTTGAGGCTTTCCTGGTTATTCTATATATTATCTATTTTTATGTTTTGATGTTTACGTATTGGTTTCAACTTGCAGTTTGGGTACATTGTGCTGACGACCTCAGCTGGTATCATGGACCATGAAGAGACTAGGAGAAAGAATGTTGGTGGAAAAGTTCTTGGTTTCTTTTATTGAGTCGTGTTGACAAGGATGAAAACTTTGGTTTTGTATTTTGTTGGCTCGTTATAACCGCCCTTTTTTTGTTTTTCTCGTTACCATCAAATTTAGTAGGGATTTTATTGAAAATTTTGAGACAGTTGTCAGATTTTGTTGAGAAAGTTGCTGGTGTTTATTGCTTGTTCGTCTTTATTGGGGCGTGTCTATTGACATCCAAAGTTTGTTGTAGATTTGCATGTTTGTGTTTTTCCTGAGTGTGGAAGGAAAGGGAAAGGTCTCATTTATTCCAAGTCTTGTTGGAGCATGCATAAATGTTAAATTTATAGTATTATGTTTTTGTGGTTATTATACCATATACTTGCTAGAATAAAGTAAACAGTAAATTCAATTGACTATTTGTGAGATCACAACATAAAATTGACCATATAGTTTATGTATTCGTAAAGATGTTCAATTTAAGGTTTCCATTGATTTCTCTGTCATGTTACTTGGTCTTAGAGCCGTCAAAATGGGCTTAGCCCATGGTGCCTGCCCAACTCTACCCGTTATTGGGGTAGGGTTGTGATATGATTTTTCAAGTCCATTTAAAACTAGGGTTTATAAGCTCAATCCATATAATCCCTTGGCCCTTGAGGCTTGATCGGGGCTGGACCGGGGTCGACTCATGGGCCAAAACTTTTTATTTAAGAATAATTTACAATAATCTCACTAGTATATAATCTAATTATTTGAATATACGCTATGTTGTAATATTATAAATTTTCGTACCCAAATAGTATCTCAAAATATATGGACTCAAAATTAGGTTAATTTGTTCTAGATACACTCTATTCAAGTAGATTCACATGTATCTAGGAAACATATACAAATCTCGCTCCCTCGCCTCCCTCCTATCTTGCTTGTCACTCTCTTATCTCACTCGCATATCCAGTATGCGAGATACATGTTAATTACACTAGATTTTTGTTAGTGTTATTGAAACAACATCATTGTTTGTCATATTTGATTTGAAAATTTTCTCATTTTTTTGATGTTATAGAATTATAAGTTTGAAAAGATAAAAAAAATTAAAAAGAAAAACAGAAGGGCTAGCCCGCCCAAGCCCTCGGCCCTTCTAGGGTTGGGTTGGGTTGAGCATTTTCAGGCCCTACCAAATGAAGGGCCGTCCCGCCCTAACCCTTCAAATTCCTTGGCCCTCGAGGCTTGGGCCTGGTGGGGCTGGGCCAGCCCTTTTTGACAGCTCTACTTGGTCTTATATAATTAATTTTGCTTCTTGAATTAAATATGTAACATAGGCTACTTATGTTAACTATAACTCTATCATTATGACCTTTTGCTTTGTATTGACACGAGATTTATAAATTTATACGGTAGTATTTTTTGTATAATTTTTTTATTGTCTTTTTATTTTGAAGTATTATTTGGCTCTTATTTATTTCTCTTCTTTTCCCTACCAAGCGAAAATGGTCTAAGGTGATGAATATCTAAAACTAGTTATGTTTCATGTATCCATTATTAGGAGTATTAATTTTGTGTAGTTTTTGCTTTCAATTAATTTTATCTAGTTAAGAGTATGTAGCTGACGTATTAATAAAAAATTACCAAACTAAGATGCAAAACAGTAGTAAAATTGTCTAAATAGGAGAATTTTCAGTCTCAATAATTTTTTAAATTTGATGATGAATGCAACAATACATATAAAGTTCCTTAATATTTGTCATTCACAAAATTAATGCATAAATGACACTATTCTTTTTATTTTACGCTTGCGAGTTATCTTGAAAATGTTCATTTCACAAACGTAGAGAAATTGAGTGAGTAATTCATGTTCCTTGGTCAAATTAATCAATCAAAATAAATTAATTCATTTTAATTGATTGAAAAACTTAACTTCAAAAAATCATTAAATAAGAATAGAATTGTAAACTTATTTAGTTTCTTAACGCACATGAAACCTAATATGGAGACATGTAAATAAGAATGGAGGGAGTATAAACATAACAAGAAATAAAAAAAAAATTAAAATATTTTAAAACCATATTATAGAAAAATGTAACATAGTATTATTTTAGGAAAAATTACTTGGATGAGTGCCTTTTAATAAATAATTACTTATTTTAGCGATACTTTTTATTTATTACCATTTATAGCAATACTATGTTAAATATGTAATATGTATTAAAAGTGAATTAAGTATGCAATATATATGTATTATAATTATTTTTAAAAATATATTATGCTTATTTGGTAAGAAGTTGACACGTATAATTGTATTAAAATGTGTGATAAATGTATTATCCATCAATAAAATTTGTATTATATGTGAATAATAAATTGTTTTTTTGTAATATGAATTAAAAGTGTATTATACATGTATTAAAAGTGATCAAGTGAAAAAAAAATGTTATTGCTATAAATGGTAAATATTTTTTATTTATAGTATATTTATGTAAGTTTCCCATTATTTTATACATTATATGGAAGCCCAATGGACAAAAAATGATTTTGGGCCCAAGTGCTTCTTCCTAACAATAAAACCTAAAACCCTACGTTTACAAGTAAAAACCAGTGCTTTAGATTTCCGCCTCTTTGCTCCTCCGCAGCAACAACTGTTGTGATCTCTTTCTCTACCGAATCAAAGCGTAAGTGTCTCTTTGCCTGCATTTCTTTACTTAAATACCATTGTTTCTTGTAGTTTTTGTTTAGATTTGTCAAGTAAAAATGTGATCTTTTTCACATTCTTAGAAGCTTTGCTGTGAGGTGATGACTTTTAATCTCTTTTTTTCCCGACCCATGATGGAAAAAGTAGTTTTTCTTACTATCTTATTGTTGATATTAGCTACGGTTCTTACCCTTTAACGTTTTAGGCTTCTTGGTAGTTGTATTTATTGTAAAATTTATGCTAGTGATGAATGGATGTAGGAATTTGGAGAGTAAAACTGTTATCATTTTTGACAATCTTTGAGGCTTTGCTGTGATGTGATGGCTTTTAACCTCTTTTTTTTCCCCGACCCATGATGGAGAAAGTAGTTTTCATACTATCTTATTGTTGATATTAGCTAGGGTTCTTACCCTTTAACGTTTTAGGGCTCTTGGTTGTTGTATTTATGGTAAAATTTATGCTAGTGATGATTAGTTTTAACAGGGGTGTGAATGGAAGTAGGAATTTAGAGTGTAAAAATGTGATCAGGTTTTGCTGTGAATTGATGGATTTTAATCTCTTTTTTTTCCGACCCATGATGGAGAAAGTAGTTTTTCATACTTTCTTATTGTTGAAATTAGTGAGGGTTCTTACCCTTTTATGTTTTAGGGTTCTTAGTAGTTGTATTTATGGTAAATCTATGTGAGTGTTGATTAGTTTTAATGTGGGGTGTAATTGGAAGTAGGAATTTGGAAAGTAAAAGAGGCAATAAAATTGGTTATGGTGCTTTAAGCAAATAGTTTATGATGTTCTGTGTGAGTGGGTTGATGTGTGTGATCTTGTTCTATTAGAGAGAACACTATTGTTGAATGTATTCTCAATACTCCCTCTCACATATGGACCTTATTATGCTTTTTGATAACGGGTGGTGGTGAGAATTTGTTTCTTGTTCTTTTATAAAGGCAGCTTATTGATGTAGGTCTGTATATTGGTAATTATTGTGTTGCCTTCTGTTGAGTCCTCACCGTGGCTATATTGTTGTCATGATTTCTGAAGTTTGCTGGTCTGTTTCTAATCTATAGTTACTAATACATGTGAATTTGTGCTGTCAACCTAGTGTCTTTTGAGGACATTGACTATATCGTGCTACCATTTGATTATTTTTGTTTGTTTTTTGGAGCTATTTTTGTGGTTACTTTTTTCGATGGTGCATTTGATTATTGCATATACTGGATACAGTTAGATAAGAAAAGATGGTCAGAGTTAGTGTGCTGAATGATGCTCTCAAGAGCATGTACAATGCTGAAAAGAGGGGAAAGCGTCAGGTCATGATTAGACCTTCATCAAAAGTCATCATCAAGTTCCTCATTGTTATGCAGAAGCATGGTATGTTAATTTCTTAACTGTATGCACTGCTAGCATCACCCTATCATTTTCTTACTGCTATCTATGTGTAGGTTACATCGGAGAATTTGAGTACGTCGATGATCATAGGTCCGGAAAGATTGTTGTCGAACTGAATGGAAGGCTAAACAAGTGTGGTGTCATTAGTCCTCGCTTCGATGTTGGAGTCAAGGAGATTGAAGGATGGACTGCTAGATTGCTCCCTTCCCGACAGGTATAGTAATTAATATATTCACTTTGTTCCCTTGATCAATATATAGAACTCCATTTCTGGTTATCTCCAAATTGAGCCTTGCTTCTAGCTTCCGAAATGATTGGTAGGATGAACAAGTCATGGTCATATTAGCTTGTGAAATAGACATTGTTAATTTTTGATTCCTTGCTTCTTTGTTGAAACAAGTCATGGTCATATTAGCTTGTGAAATAGACATTATTAATTTTGATTCCTTCTTTGCTGAATCATGAATTGTTTTGCTATATGGGCGTTTAACCAATGTTTCATTGTGAAATTTGAAAAAAGTAGTTTTGTTTCAAAGGGAAAAAATGACATTTGAAAATTATTGCTTCGTCTTGAGCATTAAAAATCTTGAGTACTCGGGGAAATCATCTGTCATGCTTACAAGACCCATCCATTTATAATTGTCACATAGCAAGCGTTCTTTGTAGATGCTAGCCAGTTGAGGCTCTCCTGTAAAAGGAAGCATTCCTGTCTATCCAAAGGAGAAATTTTGTATCCTATGACTTGGCTAACAGAGTCTCGATCTGCTGTTATTTTTGTCTTAGTCCATGAGAAGTGTGTTTCTTTGAAAGCACATATGTAGTTCATATTTGATACTAAGCAAATGAAATTGCAGACATTTTCTGCGATCACAGATGGAGTAAAAGTCGTACTTGTTTGTCAGTTTTATTTTGTATAGTCTATTTTATGTTTTGATCTTTGCATATTGGTTTTAAACTTGCAGTTCGGGTACATTGTGCTGACTACCTCAGCTGGTATTATGGACCATGAAGAGGCTAGGAGAAAGAATGTTGGTGGAAAAGTTCTTGGTTTCTTTTATTGAGTCATGTTGACAAGGATGAAAACTTTGGTTTTGCTGTTTGTTGGCTCGTTGTAACCGACCTTTTTCTGTTTTTCTCGTTACCATCAAATTTAGTAGGGATTTTATTGAAAATTTTGAGACAATTATCAGATTTTGTTGAAAAACTTGCTGGTGCTTATTGCCTGTTGAGACAATTGACATCTAATGTTTGTGTTTTTTTACTAGTATAAAATGCAAGAGAAACGTCTCTTTTCTAGTCTTGTTAGCTTCTAGAGAGCAAGCATACATGTTAAATTTCTAGTGAGTTTGTGTTTATAATCCCATATTGTGTTCAGGTATACCATTTGCGTAAACAGTGAATCCGATTAACTATTTGCATAAGTTCACATCATAAAATTGACATAGTGAAGAGAATTTTCTTAGATGTATTTGGTTATTAGGTCTTATAGATCAGTTATGTAAACTAGAAGGGAAATTGTTTGAAAATAAAAATCAGTTTCTTTATGGGTAATTAATTTTGCTATCTTGAAATAACTATGTAACATAGGCTACTTATATTAGCAATATCTCATATTGACACGACAACTTATTTATACTACTTTTTGTATATTTTTGAATGTCTTAACTTTTAATTTTGAAGTATTACTTATTTAGTTCTTATTTTTTAATTTTTGCTTTTTCCTACTTATGGGTGTGATATAGTGATAGCAATAAAGTATAATTGTTTGTTTTCATACAAAGGGAAATTTTATTGAATTTAATTTTTATTTTATGTCTCTTTCTTTTCTCTGCAGAGCTATACTTTAATGGTCTTACATAATGTGATAAATATCTAAAATTAGTTATATTTTAGTTATCCACTATTTTTTTTTATAGTTATTGCTCTCAATTAATTTTATCTAGTTATGTAGCTGACGTATTATTCAAACATTACCAATCTTCTATGCAAAACTAGTAAATTTATCTAAATAAGATAATTTTTCTATTTCTATAAATTTTTTTATATTTGATCAATGAAACAAAAAAAAAAAACAAAGATAGATATGAACACAACAAGAATTAAAAAAAAAAACTTTTAAAATCATATATAGAAAAATATAAGCTGTAAGTTTATAACTTATAAATATTATAGGAAGCTCAAAATAATTTTACGCTTATGACCTTGCGTCTAATTTTTAATAACTTGCTCAAATTCAATCTAATTAACCCGTTATTTGACTTCTATCCAAATTGAGAGAAAATCAATTAGGGATTTGGGGAAATCACATGCTTGACACATATTTTTATTTCAACTGTTAGGTTTTAACAAAAGTTAACATAAGAACGTTTATTGCAAAGTTTAGAATAATTAAAGGATATTTTTGTTTACAATTATACCATAAGTTTGAGCTATACTTGAAGTATGATTTTTAGCCCAAAATATAAAGATCGCATTACAAAATTGACATAGTGAAAGAGAATTGTCTTAGAGGTATTAGGTTATTAGGTCTTATATCTCATTTGTTTAAACTAGAGGGAAATTTTTGAAGAGAAAAATCAATTTTTTTTATGAGTAAGTAATTTTGCTTCTTGAATTACATATGTAACATAGGCTACTTATATTAGCAATCTCATATAGATACGGCAACTTATAATTTATACTATTTTTTTTTATAGTTTGAATGTTTAACTTTTAATTTTAAAGTATTACTTATTTGGTTCTTATTTTTTTATTTTTGCTTTTTCCTACTTATGGTGTAATCAATATGATAGTGATAGTGATAGCAATGAAGTATAATTGTTTGTTTTCATACGAGGGGAAATTTTATTGAATTTAATTTTTATTTTATGCCTCTTCTTTTCCCTAAAAAATGATATCTTAATGGTCTTACATAATGTGATAAGTATCTAAAATTAGTTATATTTCAGTCATCTACTATCATTTATTTTTTGTAGTTATTGCTTTCAATTAATTTTATCTAGTTAGGTAGTTGACGTATTATTCAAACATTATCAATCTTCTATGCAAAACTAGTAAATTTATCTAAATAAGAGAATTTTTTTGTTTCTATAATTTTTTTTATATTTGAACAATGAAACCAAAAAAACAAAGATAGATGTGAACACAACACAATTTTTTTTTAAACTTTTAAAACCATATATAGAAAAATGTAAGCTGTAAGTTTATAACTTATAAGTATTATATGCAGCTCAAAATAATTTTACGCTTATGACCTTTGCGTCTAATTTCTATAATAGACGTATGAAAAAAAAAAGTTACACATAATATTCTACATTGATAATGTATTCCTCTGTTTTCAACCACACCTCATCTTTACCCCATAACATGGAGCTCCCCCGTCTTCATCTCCACCACCACACACATCCCTACCCTCTACCTTCGCCTCTTATAGTATTTGTCTAAATTATATAAAAATGCTTTTAGGATCATAATTTTTGTCAACCTATCGAAAACAAGAAAATAAATAAGAAACATATTTATTTTACGATGATCAGGAGTAAGTTCGTCAATTCATTATGATTGGATGAACTTGCCAATGTTTTCTATTTAGCACTTGAAAGTTTTTTGGTTGTTGCCTTTCTGTCCAGATTGTATGCATCTACTATTTCAGTCTTTTGCACTTAAAAGGCATACATTCTTTTTGGCAAATATCAATGAACTAGACCTCTTCCCTGCATTCCTTCCTTTCCAGAAAAAGCCATTTAGTTTGGGTGGTCGTAAAAATATTTGATTGAATAAATACCACTTCGATAGTTTTCAAACAAATTCAATGTTGGACCATGCTAATCCATTTGAGTCCTGGCCTCAAGATTTCGATTCTTGCTTACTGTTCAGGGAAACGTCCTATACTATAGTTCAAGTCGTTCGCCTGTCCTTTTCTGCCTTCATCATTTGATGCATCCTTGAAGTCCTTCCTGTAGTGGGAATGTGCAATTAGGTGACAGAATGACTTACGTCTAACATATGTGCATAACAGAGTGCTAAGTGGTGGGATAAGACATTAGAAGCGATGGAACATATTTTGTTATTGTGTAGCATTAGGAGTTGGGTCATTTGAAGCACCACTAGTGATCAATAAACTTGTCATGATTAGGTTTCTAAGAGCTAGCATAATGTGACTGGTTTAGGGTAGGGATTCTTATGGATGGGACTGGGATTTGTAATATATCTTTATGGCTTAAGACCCATAATACATAAATGGTACCAAGACAATTCTCTGACTTGGTTGGGAGAAATGAGAAAAATAGGAACTGTATCAGTTCGTATTCTTTCTGTCCACTGGCAACTAGATGGATAAGATGATCTCTTCTTACCAAATCCACCCACTTCACAAATCTACAGATACGAACCTTAGCTCCTTCTTGGTAGTTCAAGATCAGTCATTTACTCTCTCCATTTGGAAACTGTATCAAGCCTTAATGTGCCAAGATGGATGCAGGCTCATTTTTGTAGCCTATGATCTTTGATATTTCTTGTTTTTGTGTATGTTTCATTCAGATCATTTATTGGATTAGTATAAAATGGCCAGTTTCTCACACACTTTCATATTTCTATTATTAGAGTTAATTTTTTAATATTTGTTATGTAGTATGCTCTTTATTAAATAATTAAAATAAAACAAAGCATAAAAAGCAGAGCTTGTCATGCAATTTTGTTTCTTTCATAATTTGTGACATTTTGAACTACAGGAGAGCAAAAATGGCCAATGAGGTTGCTGAGTTGAAGCTGAAAACCTTTATTGTCAATAAGTTCTGTGAAGTGTATTCTTTCTGCGAAGTGCATTTTATATTGCTTATACTCTTATTAGCTTAAATACTTGTATATAATTTGCTTTTGCAGTGATTTCCCCCAGAAAATGTCTCCGGGTGCAAGAAATTCCAGGATATTTGCACTTGAAAACATGCTTGCCACTTCATCTAGCACACTTGTCTCCATGGCATCACAGTTATCGGAAGCGGAAGAGCGTGAACGTACCTTTAGTGGTAGGGGCAGATGGAACCAAGTCCGGTCTCTTGCTGATGCAAAAAATATTATGAACTTTTTATTTAACCTTGCATCATCTTCTAGGTAAATGTCTTCAAAACATACAAGTCTCTGCTTCACGCTAACTTTCCTGTAACTGTTGTTCTGGTTCTGGTTTCCCAAGATGCTAGCTAAGGGATAGGGAAGTTGAATGCAGAGAAAAGGATGCTGAAATCAGGGAGTTGAAGGAAAAACTCGTAAATTTTGTCAGACAGCTAGAGTTGCAAAAGAGTGAACTGATGCAGCAGGAGAAGTTGATGGTCAGTACATCTTTGAATAAATTCGTAGAATATTGATTGAGTAGCTTCTTGCTAACTTGTCTTCGATAATGAAGAGAAGAAACTAAGTTATTTTTCAAATTGACACACTTTCTTCACTTCAAGTGTTCAGATTTATCAATTGTTAAATCTATTCCCAAAGCAAGTGTGAATCGATGTGCATGTTGATAGTCTGCATCAAAGTATAGAGAGTGCTGCATTATTGATGAGCTGTTTTTTGCTACCTTCTCAAATGGAGTTGTAGCAAAACTTGGAAACAAAATCTTTCATTTCCCTGCATTAAATTGTTTTATTGTTTGAATTGCTTGCAGAAATTGGCTTTAGAACACCCCATTGGAAGGACAAACAACTCTGGCTCTAATGAGCTAAGAAGCAGCACTGACGGGCATGATTATGACCTGAGGCAAAAGGCATGTACCTTGGACCCTTGAATAACTTAACAATGTACTACGGTTTGCTAACATGTGTCTGCCCTTTCTGTAGGGGAACCGGAGTTCCTTGATCTACAGTGATAGATTGAACAAGCTTGAGCTAGAAGAAGATATGGATATATCTGATTATGGTTCAGGATGTTCGTGCGGTAAAAGGTCTTCATGCATGACAAATAAATGTTTATGCCGGTTTACGGTTGGTTCTTGTGGGCCATCATGTGGTTGTAACCCTAAAAAGTGCAGCAACAGAGAGAGTTCTACCAAGAACCAGTTGCCCTCATTAGATATCGTAGGTGATGAGGGAAACACATTGGGTACTGATGAAGCTGAGAGTAGTCAAACACTAGTTTCTCAAGGCGCAATGTTACTTCAAAATGCGCTTTCTGAAAAGCCCATACAGGGTGAAACAAAATTCTGACATTGCACCCCCTAGCCTGTGTGCTGATCTATTCATATTCTTCTGCACAACAACTAATGTGAATTTGTAATTTTACAGGCGAAATCAAATGCACCAAAACCTAATCAACGGAAGCAATGGCGGAAATCAACAATTCAACTTGTTCCTACTGCCCCTACGACTCAAGCAAGTAATGCAGATGCCCCAACAAAAACATCTCAATCTGTCAATGCTGATGCATCAGTAAAAACAGAAAACAAGGTTGGTGAGATAATGATACTCCTGCATTAAAATTACCCAGAGCGATGCGTTCTGCATTAACAAATGGGAACAACACCTTAAGAGAAAGGAACTCCGAGACTAATGATTCAGTTGTTGACCTCACAACACCTCTAGCTCCTAAGAGTCCTCTACGGAAGGCAAAGGCAACGAACGAGAAAGAAAATTGAGGAGCATGATTTCCATTTGTTTGATTCAATTTGTATGTATAGAGGTTTGGTCTTGGCTGTTCTGCCACTTGATTTTTGTATGGCTAATCTTTTCCTAACCTTAAAAAGAGGTGCCTCAATTGATCAAAGGTCCTGAAAGTATTAGGTTACTAGAGTCTGGAGGCTCTAATCTGAAGAGCATCTCTGTTGTAATTCTGCTAACTTTTCCCAATATTTAGTGAAATTGATTGTTTTTCAGTGCATTATTTCATTTGTGCTTTACTTAAATACAGCTTCTGGAAATTCAATTTTGGTTATATATCGACATGCAAATTCTATCAAGGTTTATCAAATTCTCGAAAATAATATGTAAATTCAGGTTGCCAACAAACTAGACGCTTCATCCCGGGTAAACTAAAAACAAGAACTTTTGAGTTCCAATAATTTTTACATTGGTTGTCAAACACAAGTAGTCTTATTCAATTCACCACAAAAATATCAACTTCTTGATTGCTCTCAATTACTAATATTTTGAGTGAAAGTAATCTCACATGAATACATCTCTAAAGAGATTATAAAACTACGTTAGGGGAAAAGCAGCTAGCAACATAATCCCTCTTCCATTGAAGCATTCCAAATTCTTACGAGCTATAACGAGCTGTAGAATTTTTTACTGTGTAGTGAATTACCTCTCTCTGCTGATACTAAGCTTATCAATCCAGTAATCAAGCTGACCAGCAACACATTCTGAACCTGTGGAGCCATATGACCTGAATTTATTAATTGAATTTTCAACCCCTAGATATTCGTAGACATCCTTGTCAAATATCGGATTTAGACTGTTCAACTCGTCAAGGCTAAGGTCTTGAAGCTCGCAGTTTCTGGAAAAACACAAAGCAACAGACCTCCCAACTATGTCATGAGAAGTTCTGAACGGTATTCCCTGCAAGAAAATATCACAATTTCACCATTATTGAGACATGTAAGAGCTAATTAGAAGAATTTTGTTCTTAAAGTAAGCGGTCACTTGTGTAACAAACTTGGAATGAACCAAGAGGTTCTACCGAGTTACAAGTTTATTAGTCAACCAAGAGGTTCTCAAAGTTCTGGATTTCTGGGATTCCTAAAGGCAACTTGGCGCAAATAGTCACTTTTAGCATACCATATTTCAATGGATTGACTTTTATACTGTGTGTACATTGCCATAATGATGATGTTCCATTACAAAAGTTTGGAAAACGTTCTCTTATGTCATACCTTGATGCCACTTCAGCACAAGAATTTTTTCCTTCACGTTTGCATAGAAAGCCAATCTAATTATAGGTCAAAATAACTAGAGACGGTACAAATCAAGGATTCTCGGAGTAGAAACCACTTGCCTTTTTCACAAGGTAATCAGCGAGTGTAGTGGCATCAAGATGACCAGCTGGTAGAGCTTTTTGTATTCTCTCTCGGTTAAAGGAAACATTCTGTGCAAACTCTGCTGAGACCTCGAGCATCCCAACTATTGCCTTGACACTGTCAAATACAGGCTCCTTATCTTCCTATTTAATATAAAAAGAGGTAAATGATATAAGAGTTAAAATTATGCAGAGACAGAAAATGTTGATTAAGATGGTGAAGCAGGAAAACATAACAGAACTAATTGGATGGCTGCCTCACTGTTAAGCAGTTAATGAAAATGTATATATGTGTGTGCAGAGGGAAGACATAGTGGTGAATTTCCTCAGAAGGAAGTGAATTAACTGATAAAGCATCTCTTCAGAGCATTTAGACTACTGTTGATTTATAGGCCTTCTAGGAAAGTACTTTTAACCTGCAAATCGCGATTGTAAGCATGAGGAAGTCCCTTGCACAACACAAGAAGTGAAACTAAGTCCCCTATGACTCTAGCAGATTTTCCACGAACAAGCTCCATTGGATCTGGATTCTTCTTTTGGGGCATTATACTGCTTCCAGTGGAAACTTTATCGCTAGGGGTTAAGAAGCCAGATTCTTCGGATGCCCACAATACCCATTCTTCACCCAGGCGAGAGAGATGAACAGCAGTGATGGAATTAGCAGAAAGAAACTCCAGCACAAAATCTCGATCTGAAACTGCATCAATGCTATTGCACATAAACATTGTCACCATGATTGAAAATGCCAGATGTTAATTGCTAAAAACAAACTAATACAAATGCAGATTAACCACAGACAGAAAGTGCTAGTACTATGTCAAGTCTACTAAACAAAGTCCAAGGGCATACAGGATATCAGAGGATAAAAGCAAATGATTACAACAGAAGCATGAGACAAGACTACATTAAGGGTTTCTTCTTCCAAATAATCCTTTTTAAAAAAATGAAATTAGTACGCAAATAGTATTTTCTTCCAAGTAATCTTAAGTAAACACACCAGATTTTTCCATCAATCATTAGTTTATTGACGTCAATTAGCTTGAGACTTATCAGGGCCAAATTTGGTGGCAATAGATTTCTATCAGTTAGGCTATGCTATGGTTCTGTAATTCTCTTCATGGTGATTAATACAAAAGTTGGTTAATTACCAAAAATGAAAAAGGTTCCTATTAGTTATATCTTGATTCCCTAAAAAACAAGATGTAGCACAACACATCTACTCACAACCTTTCTGAAGGGAAGTAAAGAAAAGTTCAACACAGTACGTCTGTAACTTTAAGTAGAAGTTCAACAGCAGTTGCAAGTTCCATTTGTATTAAGCATATAATTAGATGAAATAATTCATACATTAGTACCTGTTCCTCATGGGGGCAGTGAATCCCAATGCATCAGAAGTCATAAACCTATCAATGGGAAGACCAGTGCCAGCTAATGCACATGCACCTAGAGGGCAGAAATTCACCCTTGCTCTACAATCTAATAAGCGACCAGCATCACGCTCAAACTGCAAAGAAATTATTCTTCTGTCGTCAGCAATATGTAGGTTTAATATTCTTGAGCTCCAGCGCAGTTCAATGAAGCCGTTGAACTAGCAGAAAAGCGACACATTGGGATGCAAAGCAAAGAAGAACATGGTTGCTAGATGATAAGATGAAAAACAGATAATGCAAGTGCAGAAAAAAGTGAGAAGCAAAATTCTTTCTAAATATTCAACGAAAAAAAAAAGGTAGAAGAAAGACCGAAAAAAGGGAACAACAAATAACAATGGTTGAAACAATACACACATCAAAAGAAAACCAGATACTCCTATCACAGAAATATAGCGTGCAATTATGTTGAGGATTTAAATGCAACAAGAAAGTTACAGGTGACACTTGTGAACAGAGCAAAGAGTCCTTAAACAGACAAATATGAGAAAATGCTCCATCTCAAATAGTCATTGCAAAATGTTTTCTCTTGAAAGCTCTAATAACCCGTTAGTAAGATGATTCAAATGGACAAGTTTTAACTAATTAAACATACTAGAAGTTGGTGAGGTAAGAAGAAATTGAATTTCTAGGAAAAGGGATGTAAAAGCCTGTGGTATTGTCTGAGGCTCCACTCGCCACAAAAAATCGCTTATTTTTTCCATCTCTTTTGATGCATAAACAAGCATTTCAAGTGATCTTCAATATCTCAGGCTTCATATGATAATAAAATGATGCATTAAGTGTTGGAGGGAAGTAGCAGGTACCCGGTAGAATAGTCCAGGCGTGTGCACCATTATAAAATAAATAAATTAAATGATGTGTTAAGAATAAGATATTATCAATGAAGTTAGCTAAATTCCACTAACCTGTTCAACATATGCTAAGAGAAGGTGTTGCAACAGAACAGGTTGGGCCCTTTGCAGATGAGTGTATCCAGGAACAATAAGACCCTCATTTT
>JAJOOS010013546.1:0-11922 GCA_029582725.1 Solanum chiquidenum
TTTGGATTGACCCATCCAATGGATGGTCCAGCATTAGCCCAGTTTCTAACTTTTTGGACACATTGAGTATCTCATAAGAATCCCAAAGAGACTGGCTGAAATCCCATCTACTAATTGTGCCATCATATTCCCTGGAGGTTGCCTTGTTTATAGCTTCAAGCTTGAATCTTGATGGCTTATTCTTGAAATTGTGGCGGTGGGCGTCGAATTCAGCAGTGGTTCCACGGCTGCTGGAGTGGCCATGCCAGGCTTGTGCCACAGCCTTGAGGATTTCAACATCATGTCGTTCATCTTGATGAGGCTCCTGCTTTTTCTTCATAGTGTGTTTAGAGTAACTTTTGTCTCAAGTGAGGGGCCACGTTATCTAGACCTCATGTTGGGTGACTTTAGGAGATGGAAACTTGTAATCGTAACTCTATTAGTGGCCTTAGGTTAGGAAGATGTACTCTTCAATAAGGGAGGTAGAGTTAATAAATTTTGGCACACACAAAAAAAATAAAAAATCAACGTTATCTTATTTTAGTTTTTCTAGAACATACTTATTTGGCACCTACTTTCATCACATATTCAAGGATGAGTTTAATCGAACCCTCTATTGCTAGTGGCATATATTTTTATCTCACATAATGATATATAACGTTCTTGAAAATGTAATCACTGCCCTCAACTTATTCTGAAAGAGACAATTCAATAACCAATAAATTACAATTTAAACTGCATTATAATGACCTCAGATCTTCAATAAAAGAGCATTTCAAACGTGGTTTTTGGAGTGAATTTGTGGAAGATTTTTGTGGTTCGGGCCTTCCCTGAACCTCACCCATAGCTAGAGCTTTAGTGCACTAAACTGTCATTGAAGGTTGAGACTAGAAGCATAGAGCATCCTCAAGCACAATAGACAAGGCACCATAAAAATAAAGGGAGTCTGACTCTTTCTTCATCGCTGCAAGAGGCCCATGAACATCGCAAAAACTTATTCTATAGTTGAATGTGGCAAGCCCAAGTTATGATGGAGCTACAGTTTGATCAAGAGCTGGAAGGAACCAAAATAGACTTATCCTAGTTGTAAACATAATTCAACAGCCAACGAATGAGTCAAAAACCGAAGACAGCTAAAACGGCAGTTTAAACCGGTCAAGTGATAACGTAGCATAAGAACTTCAAACCTATTAATCAGTAACAAGAAACTCCGAAAAATCCAATACAATAAATGGACTGTTCTTTGTGTGAAATTTAAAATTGTCCAGTGACAAATGGTAAACAAAGTGAAAAGTAATGACAACAAAATTTTCAACCTGATAACAAAAAATATTGCACATTTGAGTGTACATATAACACAAATGAAAATGACATGATGGTCAAAACTGCATTTGTCAGCTGCACGGTGGCGTTGACCTCTCAAACTGAAGTAGCTTCTTAGCTTACTCTCCAAATTCGACAGTTCAGAGTGAATGCAGAAAACAACGATTTGTAGCCAGGCGGTTTGTAATTTCCCTTGAACCAACATAATGTTAATTACTGCTAGTTTCACAAATACCATCAGTTCAATTATCAGGCTGGCAGCAGAAGCAGAAAGAAACCCAGGCACTTCTGCAGAGTCAAATTTGTTAAAAATTTTAAGTTCATCATTTGAGTAATCTTACAACACTTAAATCAGACACTACCATGGCAAAGCTTTAGAAATGAAGTGCATTTACTATATTGACAACATTAGAGATATTCACATCCCAAGTTCATGACGGACAATAGTTGCAGAATTTAATCAAACAACCCTCCAACTAAATTTGGCTGGAATAATGGTAACTAGGAATATTTGATGATTCAACAAGTGACTTTTCTTTATTGTGCTCACTCTTATTGTTCCAAGCAGATGGCAAGGAACCCCCCACCCCCATCCCAGTCTGGGGCCTCCTTGCTGGAAAGTCAGATATAAAGGCTAAGTAGATCGAAGAGGTGAAAACATCAAACATCATGGAAGAAACTATGTATGTCACATCTTTTCTCAGTCATTAATTGTGACTTCGTTTCACGATATGTACAATCACTGCAATTGAGCAACAATAAGTACTGCTCATTTATGAACATGTTACTCATTAGAAAGAATCATAATGCTGGAATCAAGCTTCGACCTTTAAAGACTGTTTCCCTGGAAGAAGAGCTGGGCAAAGACTTGGGGAATTCTCCTACATTACCAAGCAAACTACTAAATTGGAGTATCTGAGCATATGAACCTCCAAGAATATCATAGAATCCAAACAATGGGCATAAGACAACTCCAATAGCGCTTCACAATTCTTAATTGCAGTATTTGGATCTTTTACCTTGTCAATATACTTCTATAGTTTGTGTGCTCCTACCAGTGGAACTTTCATATAGCATTCTAATATATGTTCCACAAGAAAACCTACAAGCCATCTTCTTCTTTTTGACATAGTAGAAAGCCTACAAGTCCTCTTTATAGTAACAAAAGAAAAGAGATTGTGTTCGAGGGTTTTCCCAATATATGTGATATTATGCCACTTCTAATTACACAAGGAGCCAACAAAAAAAAATTATAATGCCATTGCATCTCTTTTTTTCCATTATAAGAAATTACCTAGAAAACAATATACTTCCTTTATATCTCTTCAATGGCTATAGATGAAAGATCAAGACTGAAAAAGTTCAAACCTAAACCTAGGTGTACATTTACAGTGCAGGATGAAGAGGAGAAAGGAGATAGAGCATCAGCAAAAATCACCTAGAAGAGGCAGTTAAACAACACATATCTCCATGGATCAAACAAGCTATCTTTGCTCGGCAAGAAATTTATACATTTTGCATTCATACTTTAAAACGAACTTTTATTAGTTGCCAAAAATAAGCTTTACTAGTGGTAACAGGATGAATTCTTGGCAAGATCTTTGATATTTAACCAACACAAACAGGAGCAATTTTGCAGTAGAATTAGTGTGTAAAAGATTTTGCACGAAGCTTAGCTGTTAACTTATCAGTTTCGATCATATTTCTACTGTTCTAGCTAACTTTGCAGTAGAATTAGGGTGTATTTTGCACGAAGCTTAGCAGTAAATTTATCAGCTTCACTTATAGTTCTTCTTTTGCAAAAGGATTGAGGAATAGATGATTGATACTCTATAGCAAGTCTATCCCAGTAAGGAAAAGGTATCTTTTTCTTGAGGAAGTTTGTCTAAACAAGATACCTTTTATTTGTAAAGAATAAGCATCCTGTTTAGATGAACTCTTTTTATCTACAAATACTAAACCTGAACTAGTGAAAAGCTTTTAGAGTTTCACAATGTCATTGGATAATTTCTTCAATTAGATGACGGAGATACTGACTATTAGTCTGATTAACCAATTAAATATCAGCCGAGGTACTCAGAATACATACTACATTTTTTTCAAAACTACAGCAACGGGAACTAAAACCTGCCGAACAGTTACTACATTTAATTACCTTGCTTAGGCTCCAAATCATGTTGCCATCAAGCAATTTGTGCAACAGCCTACAATATCATGTCTTACATTCTATCAGATACTTTGGTTACTCTAATTTGCCTTTGATGACTTCGAATCTTTCTTTTTTATTAAAAAAATAACTGTGGTGTCTAACGTAGCTTGAGAGCACCTCAACTAATTCCACGTGATACCTACTACCTCCCCACCAGCACATATTTGAGCCAATTTGATGACTTTTGAGTCTTTTGAGCAGCAGTTTTCTCTGGATGACGGTTCATCATGGTTTCAGCTATTCACATTGTAGGTTGCGAAGCAATTCTTGAGAATTCAAGAAATGGTAGAGGAAGAAAACAATCTGGTATAAATCTAGATGGGTGAGAATTACAAACTCAAAATTCCAGGTGTACAGGCTATTATTGAATTAGCTAATCTCTAGGAATATTATGCAGTTAAATATCTATATATGTGGAATATATGTAGGGTCACCCACTTCTCTCAGGTTTCACTAGTTTGAGACAGAATAGCACTAAATAATGAGTCTCAAGGCTCATTGCATCTCGGTAAACAATTGTGTGAAGCAGCAGAAGCATGTGAGTTATCATCTTGCCACTTTTCAAGTAAATATAAGAGCATATAATTGTGAAATAAACACAACGAATACAAGGAAATCACCCTTATTCAGGTTCTAAGTGAAAGATCTTAAAGACATGGACCTGGCAAGATTTTTGCATGCATTGACTGAACCGGCTAATAGAGTGATATCTGGAGATATCTGATTAACTTGTGTAATTGTCTTTTAAAGTTGAAGATCCTGGCGAGGTTAGCATCAGGAGCTCTTATCAGATACTAACCTTAATCTTCCTCCCAGATTTCACTAATTGCACCTTGTGCCTACGCAGAAGTCGAGCTCTGCCGGGGGAACCTTTTCACTTTTCCACTGTTAGAATTTGACGAACCAAAGAGGGCACAAATTGCTGGGTGTTGGCGAATATGATGTGGGCACTTGTAGAGCAGATCTTTTGCCTCAGAATGTCTACCTTCTGCAAAGAAGGACTGGAAAACATGTTGGTAGGCTGAAACAGATGGATAATCCTTGACGCTCAACGCCTTCAAAAACTCCACTGCATCTTCCACTGTTCCTGACTTTGAAATATATTGAAGAAAGGGTTCTGGAAAAGGTGGATAATTGTGTTTCTTCATCCGACGGAGTAGATCAAGCGCTTCTTCGAATTTCCTTTCCCCTAAGAGCTTTTGAATGACAAGTTTGTATGTTGCTTGCCATGGGCGCATTTGAAACTTATTCACCAACTCGGTCAATAACTGATATGCACCAAAAACTCTTCTTTGACTCAGAAAACCATTAAGTAGTACGTCCAACAGATCAGCATCTGTATCAACATTTTTCTCCATCATCTTAGCAAAACAAAACAGCGCCTTATCAACTTCACCAGCAAAACAATGCCCTTGTATCAGAACAGTCCAAGTCTTGATATCCGGAATGCACCCACATTCTTCCATCACATCTATCACCTTTGATGCCTCCTCCAGCCTCCTCACTTTGCAAAGTCCATATATTAATTGACTGTAGGTAATATTGTCAGGTTCAAATCCTGCATCTCTCATAGCTTCTGTTATCTTCTCTGCTTCCTCAAATCGCCCCAAGTTAGTCAAACACCTATGAATGACATCATAAATAATCTTTGAGCGTGAATGCCCTGCGGCCTCAAATTTTTCCACAACTCTAAATAGCAAATCAAGATCTGAGGGATGTGACTGTGCAATGGATCTTAAAAGAATATTGCACTCACCAAGTGATGGTTTAAACTGACCGTCCATCATCAGCTCATATAGTTCTACTGCATCTTTCAACATCTTAATCTTCTGAAAATGCCTTGAGATCTTTATATATGTATCAAGATCTATTTCAAACCCCAGGCTCATCATCTCTTTTACCACACCCCAGAACTCCTCAATCGACTCTTCTCGGCAAAGAACCCTAAGAATCCCATTATAAGTAACGGTGGTGTGCTGAAAATCTAAATTCCTCGCAACCCATTTGAAAAAGCTGAAAGCTTTCAGTGGATATCCTATTTCTCTAAGTTCCTTCAACACCCTAAGCACAAAATTATCCGACACCGAGAGTTTCATCTCCCCTAATTGTCTCTCCACCTCAACTCCCCATTCTTGTTTTGTAATCAATTCAGACACATCTTTCGCCACATCACCCATAGCATTATCTTTAATCATCCTCCCATAAAAATGCTTCAAAGCAGTGGCATCAGTTTCCATTTTCAAATTCCGAAAAATAGAATGAATTGATTTATACGTTTCCTCGTCAATATAAAACCCATTATCTTTCATTTCCTTAATAGTAGTCCAAAAGTCCTTCATTGAATCCCTGTTAGCATAAATTCTAAGCATCAAACTGTACATAGAAGAACTAGGTTTAAACCCCTTTTGCTTAACAACCCATTTCAAGAAATCCCCTGCCTTTCGCGGTTCTTTATCAAGTTTCTTCAACAAATACATAACAGCTTCATGGGTCACCGGAAAATCATTTTTTCCTAAATCTTTTTCTAATTGTTTCGACCAGTCATTGGATAGTATAATGTCAACAAAAGATTCAGGTTTTGAAGAAAAGAAGACATTTTGACGGGCACCGAGAACACTAGTACAAGTGTAAATTTGCGTGAGAAGGGAAGGAAAAAGGTAAAAGTATTGAGTCACCTGATGATTGGAAGAAGGGGCTCGTGAAAGCTGAGTGAAAAACAGAGAATTCCTCAATCGAAGCGAACTCAGGATTCTCTTGCCGTGATTCATGGCTGCCGGATGCAAAACCCTTGAGAAACCCTTGAAAGGGGTGGAACAGATATTATGTGGTATATTTGCAAAAGACAATCAAATATGTTTCATTTTAATTGAAATTCTTACCATTAGAGATGGAGTTTTGTTTGGTGATGCTTTTTACAAAATATATTTATGTATTTTTTTCTAATATTATTTATATTTCTAATTTTTTTAAAAAAATTTATATAAATATATTATAATAAAAAAATATTTATCATTTATAGTAATAATTTTTTTTTTATTTGGCCAAATGGGGTATCATTCAGTCTCAAACATGCCCTCTGAAGATCTTGATCACATCTTTTTCCAATGCACATAAGCAGCGGAGGTATGGAACAATATACTTAACTGGCAAAGGATACGAAGGACAAGCATGAACTGGACAGCTGAAATACAGTGGGCAATCAACTTCATGAAAGGAAAGAATAGTACAACTCTTGTGTATAGAATGACATTGGCTAGCAGAGCAAATGACATAAATGATCCTTAAACTATTCTAGTAGGTTTAAAATAGTCCCTTAACTATACAGTTGACGGATATGATCCTTTAACTATTCACCTTTTTGTCAAGTTTGGTTTCCATCCACTTTTTATAAAAACCATCAACAAATGTGCAGCAGTTTGATGACGTTTTTGGAGCTGTGTTTTGTGCAGTTTGGTGCTGATTTTTGGTGGTTGGTGCTGCTGTTTGTGCAGCAATTTGGTGACATTTTGGGAGCTGTTTTTGTGCAGTTTGGTGCTGATTTTTGGTATTCTGATGCAGCAGTTTGGTGTTGTTTTTTTGGTGGTTTGATGCTGCTGTCTAGTGATGTGTTATGTATAGTTTGGTGCTGATTATGCAGTTTTCTGCTGGTTTTTTTGGGTGTTCTGATGCTGCAATTCGATTAAAGTTTGATAGCTGCTATTTTTTGTTGTAGTTTAAGCTATTTTCTGCACAACAATTGTTGAAAACAGAGCACTATAGTTCAATTTAACGGTGTTAACTAATAGGTTTTTTAAAAAGTGGATGAAAACCAAACTTGACAAAAGGGTGGATAGTTAAAGGATCATATCCGCCAACTGTATAGTTAAAGGATTATTTTAGATCTACTAAGATAGTTTAAGGACCATTTATGTCATTTGCTCTTGGCTAGCACAGTATACAAATTATGGTTGGAACGTAACAGCAGGATTTTTCAACAGAAACAACCGCTAGCAAGATCAATAATTAGACGTGTCATACAAGAGATTAATGGGAGAGGAAGTAGGCATCCTAAAGTGGCAGCTAGATTATGTAATTTGAACAATTATCCTTAGAATATAGCTAGAGTGGTATAGCTGGTATGATTAGCAAGGTTGGAGCGTTTGTCCACACCTGTTTTTTTCTTTCTGCTTTGTAACGTTTACTTGGTAAATAATATATTTACTTGCCAAAAAAATAATATTTTTTTTCACTTGATCACTTTTAATACATTTATGATACGCTTTTAATATATATTACAAAGAACAATTTATTATTCACATTTAATACAAGTTTTATTGATGGATAATACATTTACACTTATAATATAATGTGTCAACTTCTTACCAAACAAGCATAATATATTTTTAAAAACAGTTATAATACATATATATTGCATACTTAATTCACTTTTAATACATATTGCAGATTTAATATAATATTACTATAAATGGTAATAAATAAAAAGTATCGCTAAAATCAGTAATTATTTAGTAAAAGACACTCATCCAAGTAATTTTTCCTTTTTAAAAAGTAGTAAATCATGTAATTTAACTAATTTATTTGACTTGTACCATCAAATTCTGTTTTAAAAGAATTTCTTAAAATAAACATTCAACTAATGTTCTAGATTAGATTTCATATACAAGTTACCATCACTACTGCAATTATCTTTTTCACTTTAAAAAAAAATAAAGTTGTATCTAATTATAATTTTTACAAATAATATTTTATGGTTGAATGTCCTTCACATAAAATACATGAAATATGATTTAAACATAAAATTTAATTCAAGTATGGTCATTTTTATATATATAAAAAAAAAGATTTAGAGTAATATTTTTAGAAATATTTATAATAAATATAAGAATAAAAATAAGATTTCAGTGTTTTTCAAATTCTTGTATTTAAATATTTTTATGATCAACATTAATTTTTAAATGAAAATAAATTAACAAAACATTCTCATGGTCAAACGAATTCTTCATGTTTCAGGCTTAAAGCCGTCCCTCTTTTTCAAACGGACTATTAATAGTCCTCTATGTTCAAAATTTTTGTGCAGTGTACTTCCTCTTTGACATTTGTTTACTATTTAATGGTAATTTTTTGAGTGCATAGATGATTGCTAAATTATTCAAGAATAGTTTGATAAAATTGTATAAGAATAATGTTGAATATGTTGTATTAGTAATGTTTGAATTATTAATATATTTTGATAAAATGTATCAGAAAATAATAATAATTCATGCATTAGCTTTGTATTTTTTTCATATTTAAATAATTGAATTATTCAAAATTTAAGAAAATTATTGAGCTTTTTTCTTTCTTCTAATATTTATCCTTCATTTAATAGTTTTGTAACACCCCAGAAATTTTTTGAACAAAGACTTGAACCGTTCTTCGTAGTGAGTGAGATTTTACCAAGGAATTAAAAATTTCTTAAGTGTTAAGGTCACCAGATGTAGCACCTTAAGTTCCAAGAAGAACCAAAGAGAAAAGCACTCAAGTCATTCCTAAGTTTTTCTTAAGTTTTGGGTCAACTTCAAGCGACCATAACTCCTAGTACATGATGTGTTAGGTGAGCTACAAGATGGAAAATTAAAGCCCTTCGAGTCTTCTTTTCAACTCCATCGAGTTATCTAAATATCGAGCTCTGAGTGAAAAGTTATGACTGATTTACTAACGACGCACAAACCTGGCAGCAGCTCTGCGATGGCTCCGCGTTACGGAGCCCATACGGACCTCACTGCCTGGTGAAAAATTATTCCGACTACCAAATCGTTTTATTTATTTATTTAGGGGTATTTTAGTCCTAAAACCCCTTAGGAATTCATCTAAATTGCCCTAAACGTGTAGAAAATCAATTTTCTTAAATCAAACCCTCTCATCAATTCCTAAAATTCTACACTCAAGGAATTCAAGAAACGCTAAGCCTAGGGTTCATCTTCCAAGATTTTCTTTCAAGATCTTCAAGAAATATGGTTCTTTCAGGTATGTAAGCTTGCATAGTGTTGGGTTTGTTCACCCACACGCCAATCATGTTTATTTCAGCAAAATTCGTTCTCGAAAGTTGAATGTTTGATGATCTAGAATTGTGTTCTTGAAATTGGTTGTCGTTCTTGAGTTAAGATGGGATTGTAGAGTTCTTGAGGAAATCATGTAGATTGTAGAGTCGTTTATGAGTAGATTCTTATTTACATAGGTTGGGTATCTGAATCTAAAGAGAAGTTGAGTAAAAGATCGAATTTAGGCGAATTGAGGTTAGAAAACGAAGAAGGAAAAAGTCGGGTGAATTTGGCACCTTGCTCCGCGTTGCGGACCTGCCTTCCCCTTTCACAGAATTTTTTTTTGCGTCGCGGAGAGGTCATGGAACTCTCTGCCTCATAAGTTAATTCACGACCAAATATTAAAATGCATCTCCGGGCCGCGAACTTGCTTCCAGACAGTGATTTCTTGATTGTTTCTCATGTTTAACTATCTAAAAACACTCCTAAACATCACGAGATCTTTCCTATAACAAATCACAACCTTGAATTCATAAATCAAATTCAAGGTAGAGTTGAGAGTCAAGTCTTGAGAGTTCTTTCGAACATTTTGAGAATGTCCCTTTGAGTCCTTTGAGGAGTCTTCTACAATTTCTAATAACTTGTTTCAAGACTCGAGCAAGTGAGTATGAGAGTGAGGAAAATGTATTCATGAGTCTTTTTTTGTCATCATGATATCCTTCATATCATGAACCATAACTCTTGAATTCATAATTCACATTCAAGAGAGAGTTAAGAGTAGAGTTCAAGGATGCCTTTAAGTTCAATTGTGAATCCTTTGAGATCCATCATCGATTTGAGTTAAGTTTTGAGTAAGTAAGTATGGGAATGAGAAGAGTCGTATATATGAGTTCCTTATTGATATTTGACCCTTGAGTCAAGTCGTTCATGCCCATAACTTCCGCATGAACTCCATTAGTTGAGTACCTTTGAGAGGAGTAGTATTTTCAAGTTCTAAGTCTTGAGTATTGAGTTCCTAATCCCCTTTGAGATGATATTTCTAATCATTGGACTATTACATGTTACCCATGAAGTCATTGAGTTAAATTGTTCATGCCCATAATTTCGCATGAACCCTATAAGTCGAACAATCTTGAGATGAGAAGTATCTTTGAGTCCTTGAGCTGCGTAGTTCATGCTCATAATTCCGCATGAACCCTCTGAGTTGAGCATTATTAAAATGAGTAGTATCATTAAAGTTCTTGAGTTCCAAGTATTGAGTTCTATCTATGGTTATTGAAAACCTTGCATTGAGTAGTTCACGTCCATAATTCAGCACGAACCATATTTTAATAAGTCTTTTACAAACGTTTTAACTTTGTTTTAAGACTTAAGCTTTGAGTTGAATAAATAGTAAGAGTAAAGTTCATTTTCTTTAAAATGATATATGGGAATTAAGTATTCCTAAGAGTAAATATTTTCACATTTAAGATGAGAGGAAACTGAGATTTCCAAAAGAGTTTTGAGCAATTTGAGTACTATCTCTTTTAAAAGAAAGATTTTTGAGTAATTATCTCAAATCAAAGAAAAAGTTATGTTTTTAAACATATGAGCTGAGTTGGGAATACTATTGAGCACCAATATGGAGACGAGTTTGAGTTCAGATAACTCACGTCTCCATAAACCATGTAGCCATTATGGGTAGAAAAGATCATACTTTTTAAATGATTCCTTAGTGCTTTTTTAGCATAGACTAGTGGATCCACTTAGTTAAGGTGTTCTATATGACGGCAAAGTATAAGACAGTTCTGGCAGCGTGGGCAAGACATTATATCATCACTTAAGCTCATAGTGGTGGTTATCGGTTAGAGAAACTCCCACAGAGTTATATTATATTTTATTATATATAAATTGAGTTGTTATTGTATTCTTCAATACACTGAGTTGATTTCTATTGTTTTAAAAGCTTTCCATATATTGCATGTGTATTATTGATTTATATTGAGTTGAGTATCCAGAGTTGAGTACCCAGAGTCGAGTATCATATCTTTGAGTTGAGTATCTAATCTCTGAGTTGAGTATCTTATCCTCGAGTACTTCTGAGTTGAGTAAGTTTGAAAAGAGGTAAGTATATTTCCTTTTTTTTTTATCAAGTTTCAAGCTTATGTTATGCTTTAGAATTCCCCTTACATGCCCGTACATTCCATGTACTGAGCCATTTGGCCTGCATTATTTCATGATGCAGATTCAGGTATTCGGGATCATCAACAAGAGCTTCGTTGATACCACATGGAGTTCGAGTTAGCTATAGTGTGTCTCCTTGCTTCTAGAGGATTTCATTTACTTTTCAGTTATATCAGTTGTTAGGATGTCGTGGGTCTTGTCCCGACTTCCATCTTTTGTCAGTTAGAG
>JAJOOS010013547.1:0-21886 GCA_029582725.1 Solanum chiquidenum
CGTTAATTAATGTTGAATGTACTTCCGCGACCGATGAAGTGTGATGACAAGTTTGAGAGGCTTGTTTGGGGTTCCTTCGGGTTCCTCATTCGCCATGTCACGTCTAGGCCCTAGGCTTGGGTCGTGACACAAACGATGGACAAAGTCGGGCTCGCCGACTCATCCATGGGCTTGTTGAGTTTTACAAACTCTATCCTAGTAATTCCTTGAGTCCAATGGCGGTCCAAGTCGGGCTTGCCGACCTTTTCGGCGAGTCGCCGACTGGACTCTTGGCTCGCTAACCTACATTTTTAAAACACATTCCACACTTCAACCTGCACAATCAACATGTTATTCAGAAAACCAAAATAAGGCAATAAAAACTTCGGTTGCCTCCCAAGAAGCGCCTTAGTTAACATCGTGGCACGATGCAAGTACCCATTCAAGCTTCATTCTTGGGGGTTATCCATAGTGTCACTAGGCAACCCCCCTTGTTGTCTTGGGTTTAAATGTGAAGAAATTTGACCCATTTGGGTCTCCAACTGCTTGATAGAGACGGAATGAGAAGTCACCGTCTGATTGAGAGTTGACACATCTTCCTTCATTTCCTTCAACACGTTGTTAGACCCTTCAACCTTGTTGAGAATATGTGAGAGCATATCCTAAGTCCGGACACCCTTAGAATATTTGGGCTTTTGACGCTCGTGGGGAGGAACATACCTATCATTCTCCCCATCTCTTTCCTTCCAAGTGGCATTCCGATCACACTACTATCTATCACGGTCTCTCCAGCCCTCATCTCTATACCAACCTTGGTTACCACCTGCCCTTGGGTAGTTTGCACGATAACCTCATCCTTGGTTGGCAAGGAAGTTCACTTTCTCATTGTACAATGCTTCAAACTTGGCCTAATCGGGGTTTACACACCCAACACCCACAACATTGACACTCCTCGTACCATCACCCATGACGTTCTTGGCCAAGATGTCCAGCTGGGTCATCATCTTTGCCATATTTTGGTCTCTCTCTTGATCTTTCTCAAGCTACTCCTTTGTCAATTTAAAAGTGAAAGGGGAGACCTGATCTTCACGGGTGTACCATGACCGGTTAATTTTGGTCATGCCATCCAAGAGTTAGGCTGCTATAATGTAAGGTTATTGCATTAAACCTCTCGGAGAAAGTTGATCAGACACTCCCTTGTTCACCGTATCAAGGCTTCTGTAAAAGTATTGCAGTAAAATATTGTTGAGGAATCCATGAGTTGGGCATTGCAGCACCAACTTCTTAAATCTTAGCCAAGTCTCATGGATTGGCTCACCCTCCAAATGCTTGAAGCTTTAGATGTTGTCCCAAAGAGTCATCATCTTTGAAGGGGGAAATAATAGAACTTGGAATGCGGTAATGAGCTCTTCCCACGAAGTGATAGAATCTCTTGGCAACTCAGCCAACCACTTGCACGCTTCTCCCATTAGATAAAATGGGAACAACCTCAGCCGGACCGACTCTTGAGATTTGTTCTTAAAGGAGAACGGTCCACAAACATAAAAAAAATTCCTTATATTCTCATGGGGATCCTCATGAGCGAACCCACCAAACAACCCTTTCAATTGTAAGAGCTGCAACATTGTGCTTGTAATGTGGAACACAACATTCCCTTCAGCTGGAGGCAAGCGAATTCCACCAACTCCACCCACTAGACTTAGGTCATTCACATTCGGTTCATTGACATTATTAAGATTGCCGATGTCATCTTGGTGGCCCATTTGGCTACCATTGACACTCATTTCCTCTGCTTTGAATCAGCAACACAAAAAGCAAAACTAAAAGTAAGTGGATTCAACTATAACTAACAAGAACACAATTTAACTTCACCAAAAGAATTTCAAACAACACCACTCCCCAGCAGCGGGACCATTTTGATTAATAATCCTTCAAAGACACTTCATCCAATTCTAAGCGTCAACATTCGTTAATCAATATAAAACCCAACTAAATTAGTTAGGGTTGAATAACACATGGAGAGGTACGTGTTTCAGATTCAATTAGAAAGTATGAACATGGTCATATCAGCCATAGGAATAAAAGTTATCGAATAAAGACATCATTCAAATTAAGGGGTGACACAAATGTCAAATGGGGGGTTTTGGTTTTGATTATCAACTACAAACCGTCGCAAACAATACGAATTAACAATAATGAGACGGGTTCTTGGGATGTGATTGATTATAGGCTAATATGGAAAAATGGGTAATTGCAACTATTAGTAAATTGCTAGATATTAGTGAGTAGGCTAGGCTATAGTTGAGGTAAATTTTCTCTCAGACAATTTACCCCAAATCAAATGATTTCTATCGAACATCAATAAGCATGCAAAATAAGAGCAGCACACACCTTAATACATTCACTATCTCGAGCTGAATGTGTGGGATTGGGTTTAGGATTCACTCTCTCGAGCTGAACCCAGGTCAACCCAATACCCACAAACCATCAATCAATAATTTTAGTTCTAAAACCTCTCTCTCGAGCAAGCCAGAAGATAAACCTAGAACTGTATTTGCAACTATAATTCCTAATTAAACCATAATTAATGACTACACTCACTTTTAAATAGATTTTAAACTAACAATTAGCAATATCCATAAGCTAAATCATCCCATAATCATATAATCACACCCCAAGAATTGGGGTTTTAGCTAGACATTATAAAAAGGTAAAAACTGCTACCAAATTAATTATCCATCAATTGGGTAAGAGTGATTTCTCCCTTACAATGCTCTAATTTGAAGATTCTCAAAGACCCACTTCCAAATTCTCAAAAGTGAATTTCGTCAATCCTACAAAGCTTAGGAAAACCTAGAGAAAACTGTCTCCAAGTGCTCAAAACTTAACAATAATGTCTTAAGATACATAAAAGATTCTTAAGATAAATGTTCAAAAATGTATTTATAGTCGCCGAAAATAAGCTACGAACGCTCATTCGGTGAAGTAAGTCGGGCTCACCGAGCCACTCGACGAGCCGCCCTTTGGTCTCTTCCTTCGCCCTTCTGCCATAGCATTCAGTATCCTCAAGGTCTGTAACTTTGGGCGATCTATCACTGCATTGCGGAACTACTCGCCCTTAATATGTTGATAAGCAGTAATGAAGGATTAAGAGCAACGCAAGGACATTACAATGAGAAAAAGAGTGAAAAGTTGGAAAACTTAAAGAAAAAATAAGCTGGAGCTCGCAAAAGCCACTCGGCGACTCACAGAGTGAGCCTCCAACTCTCCTAAAGTTCCAACGAAGTTTACCATGTACAAAACCAACTTGAAGAACAAATGATGATTCAGCGACGCACCAAATGGATCGGCATCCATGATTCGAATAGCCAAAAGTTCCATAACAATTGGATGTAGGAGACAAGACAAAAGGTGAGAAGAAGAGCAACTCAGCGGATCGTTGAGTGGATCGGCTATCCCGACTAACTTCGCCAAGTGGTCTCCTTTCTAAATTCTTTTAGAACGTATACATTCATTTTTGAATGGTGAAAAGAGAGTTCCCACACAGTGTAGTCCTCAAACTTTGAGTGTTTTTACATCTTCATATTGTTGAACAATTTTGGAGAAGATTGGATCTCATATTTGAATTTTTAAGATTCTAACTTAAATTTTGGAATTAAATATTGCAGATTGTTAACCGTTCGGATGGATAATCTTGTTGGTAATGATTCTTACTTTTCACTATATTTTGCAAAAATCCCCTATCTTAGGGTGTGATCATACAATCAAATGCATTAATTAGCCAGTGGGTGTTTGTAACACCCGTCAAAATGAAGTAGGATAAAGTAAAGCCTCACATGGGTTTTTATGCATTAATAACTTGTTAAAATAATGAGGAATATCCTTTTAAGTCAGTTTTAAAGAGTTTGGAAGTCAAACGTCAAGGGACGACCAAGACGTTCGGAAACTAGTCTTTTACGTGTTGGTTTGTTCTAGTATGTTGTTCATATTTTTATATGTTGTTTGGAGTCTAAAATCAGTGGAGGTGACCCTAGTGTCTTAATAAATGTTTTTAGGGTCAAAACGTTTGATTACGATGCCCCGGGACCACCCTAAGGGTCCCCGGGAGGACCCCAACCCTTGACACAATAGATGTTGGATCACCAACACATTTCTTCAACAAGAACACATGAAAAACTGAATTCACCGATTCTTAGTCATTTGGCAAATCAAGTTCATTAGCAACTTTACATACACGCCTCAAAATATGATATGGGCCCACATATGGGGGACTAAGCTTCTCTTTCTTCTCAAATCTCATCATACCCTTCATGTGTTAAATAGTCTAATAGACCCAATGATCTACATAAAATTCAAGATCTCTTTTTCTAACTTCATCATAGGACTTTTATCGACTTTGAGCTATTTTCAATCTCTCTCTCATAAGCTGGACTTTCTGCATAGCCTCAAATACCAATTAGCGACCTATTAAAGTGACCTCACAAACTTCAAGCAAACCTATAGGATATCTACACCACGTACAATAAAGAGCCTCAAATAGAGTCATACCAATGCTTGAATGATGGATTTTATTATAAGTAAACTCATTCAAAGGCAAGTGATCATCCCAATTACTTTTAAAATCAATCACACAGGCTCTCAACGTATCTTTCAAAGTTTGGATATGATGTGAAACAAGAAGATAAAAATAAAATAGAAGTAAAAGTGATAGATAAAAGAGAGAAAAACACAATTAAATTCAAGAAACTAAAAGATGTATTGGTGAAACTAACTCAAACACCACTTAATTGAGAAATAAAAGCACCTAATCTATTAGAATCCTCAAGAAAGTAGCAACCTTACTTGCAAATTCTAGGACAAAATGTTGAAGTTCAACAAAGGGCTTCCAAACTGTCACAAGAGACATAGCATATCCAAAAACTACTTATAAAACCCTAATATCTACTATTTATACTAAAACTAAAATTAGTGAAGAAAGACATAATTTCCCCTCATTAAAATTACAAGGTAATTAAAATGGTAGAGCACTTAATACATTAAATATCTTAAAGTCTTCCATGTTAGAGCCTTCCAGGGGTTCCATCATCATCCATAAAGCTTGCAATTCTTGAAAGTCCTTAGCTTGACTCTTTGTGAAAGACCTCCTTGAAGTAGTGTCACTTTGATCTACATCACTCTCCCCTTCTTCAAAATAATTCATCCCCGAATTCGCCACACCTACATCAAAAAGAGATAAATCACTAACATTGAAAACATAATTGACCAAATACTCACTTGGTAAGTCCACTTTGTAAGCATTATCTCCAATCTTCTCAATAACTTGAAAAGGGCCATCTCCTCTTGGCATAAGCTTTATCTTCCTTTTGGTTGGAAATATTTCATTTTTAAAATGAACACATACCCAATCACCGGGTGCAATGGTGAATCGCTTTCGTCCCTTGTTGGTTCTTTTGGTTTCATCATTGTTGGCCTTCTCAATTCACATTCTTACTTTCTCGTGGATGCTCTTCATATCTTTTTCCTTAGGTTTTGAATATATACTCACAATAACATCTTTGTGTAAAGGAGTTAAATTTAATGGAGTCAAGGGATTAAATCCATAAGCACACTCAAAAGGGGTTATGCCAATAGCTCTATGAATAGTTCTATTGTATGCAAACTCAATTAATGGCAATTGATCCTCCCAAAAAGATAACTTCCCTTTAACCATGGCCCTAAGAATGTTACCTAAGGTTCTATTAACCACGTCAGTTTGACCATCTTTTTTAGGATGACAAGAATTAGAAAATAGTATCTTTGAATCTCTATCACTAACAATCGTTTGGGGAATACCATGCAATTTCATCACATTATGAACAAATAAGGTAGAAATATGAGATGCATCATCACTTTTATGAAAAGCGATAAATTGAGCCATTTTAGAAAATCTATCCACAACAACAGAGATGCTATCCTTACCCTTCCTAGTCCTCGGGATACCAACAACAAATTCCATGGAAATATCTAGACAAGGGCCACTAGGAATAGGCAAAGGGGTATACAACCCATGGGGTTGGGTACAAGATTTAGCATGCTTACAATCCAAACACCTAGCACAAATTCTCTCCACATCTCTTATCATGTTAGGCTAAAAGAGATGTTCACTAAGAATAGCTAAGGTTTTGACACTCCAAAATGACCCATCAAACCACCATTATGTGCCTCTTTCACTAACAACTCTCTCCATGAGGACATAGGTACACAAAGCTTTCCTTTCCTAAACAAATAGGCATCCTTCAACTCAAACCTACGAGTTCTAGATTCATTACCCTTCTTAACAACTTGTACACACCTATTCAAGCTCATTTGACACTCCCCAAAAACTTTTTCAAAATCATCATCATTATAATATAACTCCTTCAAACTCTCAAAACCCATAAATCTAGAAGTCAAGGTATTCATCAAAACATATGTTCTAGATAACGCATCCGCCACAATATTCTCTTTGCCTTGCTAATAATTAATCACATAAGGAAAAGACTCGTTAAATTATATCCATTTGGCATGCCTTCTATTAATCTTATTTTGAATTCTAATATGCTTCAAAGCCTCGTGATCGGTTCTAATCACAAATTCCTTATGCCACAAATAATGTTGCCAATTCGCTAAGGCTTTCACTAGGGCGTAGAGTTCCTTATCATAGGTAGAGTAGTGCAATTGAGCTCCTCTTAACTTTTCACTAAAGTAAGATATGGGTTTCCCTTCTTGAATCAAGACCGCATCAATGCCTACTCCACTAGCATAACACTCAATTTCAAACATCTTCTCAAAATTGGGAAGTTGAAGTAAAGGAGTGCAACTAAGTTTCTTCTTTAAGATTATAAAGGCTTCCTCTTGTTTTATACCCCAAATAAAAAGGTTTTTTATTCTTGATGACCTTGGTTAGAGGAGCGGCTAGAGAAGTAAAATCCCTCACAAACCTCCTATAAAAACTTGCCAACCCATGGAAGCTTCTAACATCACTAATGGACTTAGGGGTTGGCCAACTCTTAATAGCCTCTACCTTCTCATCATCCACCTCAACTCCACTTTTGCTTACAACAAAACGAAGGAAAACAACACAATCGACACAAAAAGAACACTTTTAAAATTCACCTACAACTTTTAATTTCTCAAAACATCAAAATCAACCTCAAATGTTGCACATGATCATCCAAGCACTAGCTATAAACAAAAATATAATCAAAATAAACCACAAAAAATTCATTTAAAATGATTTAAGTACATGATTCATTAGTCACATAAATGTGCTTGGTGCATTGGTTAGCCCAAAAGGCATCACCATTAACTTATATAATCCAAATTTATTTTTGAAAGCAGTTTTCCATTCATCTTTGGATTTCATTAAAATTTGATGGTATCCACTTCGTAAATCTATTTTAGAGAATAAGGTAGAACCACACAATTCATCTAGAATATCATCAAGTCTAGGAATAGGTTGTCGATATTTTACCGTAATTCTATTAATGGCACGACAAGCAACACACATCCTCCATAAACCATCCTTCTTGGGTACTAGAATCACGGGTATCCCACATGGACTTAAGTTTTCTCTTATCAATCCTTTTTCCAAAAGTTTCTCTCTTTGAAATTCTTTAGTATTTTGAGGGTTGCTCCTATAAGCGTCTTTGTTGGGTAGTTGAGAAGTAAAAATTCAATTTGATGCTCTATTCCCCTCAAATGAGGCATTCCACTAGGCATTTCTTTCAGAAATAGATCTTCATAACCCTGCAACAAAGAAGACACAACACTTGGCAAAGTTAAAGAGGTTAGTTCATTATTAAAAAGAAAAGAATATCCTTTAGGTTTAATAAGTATGACTTGAGTATCATCCTCAATGTTTAGCTCTTTCATGCTCTCTTGATTTTGCAAAATCATGCACATCTTTTCTATTTCTTTGACCTTTTGTTTTTCTTGCTCATCTCTTTTTTTTTTTGTAATAATTCATTTTCACTTGAGCTCTCAACCTCCCTTTTTCCTTCTTTTGAATCATCATTTTTTACTCCCTTACTCTCCCCTCATTTTTTCTCAAGTTTTTATTTCAACTTTCCCATTTTAGATGGAGTTTCAAGTTTAACTTTGTTACCTAAATCCTTGTAGTCCATCTTTGGTTTGGCTTAGTCAAAATAGGACTTGAAGTCTTTCTTTGAACCTTTGGAGTTTTCCCAAGTAGGAGATGATTTCCAAACTTCTTTATTTTTTTCCCATAAAGAAGAAGAAGATTGCACTCTTGATTTGTCTTCCTTTTGATGTCCCTCCACCTTGAGTGCCATTTGATAAGCTTCATATAAACTAGGAAGACGATGCAAATCTAATGGTTTCCTTATCTCTTTATTTAAGACCAAGATAAATCTTACCACAAGATTCATCTCTCCATCATTGACATTAGCTCGAAGCCTAGTATGCTCTGGCTCCTCATAATACCCTTCCACACTCTTGCTTCCTTGGTGAAAATTGTATTACTTTTTGAGTGTATCTTGTTCATAATTTTAACCGACAAATCTTTATCTCATTCTTCTTTTCATGTCATTCCAACTTGTAGCAAAATTTCTATTCACCAAAGTATCTCTTTCAATTTTCTCCCACCATGTAGAAGCAAAACCATCAAAGTGACTTATTGCATAATTCATTTTTTTAACATCGCTCACATTGTTAATATTATATTGTCTTTAAAGCTTCACTATCCAATCAAGGTATTCATTTGGGTCACTACTTCCTTTGAAAAATGGAAGTGTAACCTTGGTGTTGTTAAATCCTCGATCTTAATCATCATTCCTTCGAATGTATTCTCTACCATCAACCGGATGACAACCTCCATTTCGTCCTGTTCTTCCTCTCCCACCCAACCTCTCTTATTGAGCTTGATCGTCTATTCCATAGCCATAACTATCACCATCAAAATAATCATGCTCCTCAAATATGTTGGGCTCTCATTTGAGGTCTAATTGTTTGTGGTGGAAGATATTCTTGTTGATCTCCCCCTTTTGGAAGTGTCGCTTGATTGAGAGCCTTTGTTGATAATGTGGAATTAGGAGATAGGGTATGTTGCACAATAAAGTGTGATGGAGTTGCATCAATAGGATTCTTACTTGATCCCTCATCATGTTGACCACTAGGATTGAAAATCTTAAGTGGTTGCTTTGCGATTTCTTGAGTTCTCACCCTCCTTTCCACATCTTCCAATGTTCCCTTCATATCTCTCATTTCTTCCAATGGTTTTTGAAGCAACATTTCCATTTTGCTAGAGGGTTCTCTCACCACTCGTTCACTTACTGTATTCCTTTTTTTTTGTCACTCACATTCGTGTATCACTCTAAGGCCAAGGCTTTTAAGGCTACCCTCGAATTAACTCACTTCACTCTTGCCTTTTACCACTCTTGAATATCCCAAGGTTGAGAGTCAACACCATCAAATAATTCACTAGTGGTACTACTTCTTTGTAATGAAATGGAGTTTATGTATATGAAGAAAGGACATGGAAACAAATAAACATCAACGAAACAAAAGAAAAAAAAGAAATAAATAATTTGGCACAAACAAGAACTATTTTAAGTTAAGTATGAACTAATACTCAAAGTAAACTAGCTAGAGTGAACTAACAAAAGTAGAGAAATTTTTGTTTCTTCTTCTTCTCCAAGAAGTGGGTCAATTTTTTTTTTGAACCAATTCCCTTCAATACTCCATCAAATGGACTCAAATTCGAGATATCGCTACTCCACAACTACATCAACAATTTTTAGCCACCAATTTCTACAAACAAACAACAAATCAACTAACCTATTTCCAAGTTTCTTCATCAAAGCTTCAAATCATAACAATGGCTTCTCATTTTTTTATGTCATGTATTCTTTGATTTTCAGCTAGGAAACAACAATATGTAGCTCAAAGAAATCAATCAACTCTCAAATTCATCAACTAATTTTTAATTTTTTTAGCAGATTTTTTTTATTTTTTTCAGATTTCAGAAATTAAAGAATTCAAAGATTAAGAATTGTAGGAACAATTCTTTGGCCTTGCTCTGATACCAATTTGATGTGAAAAAAGAAGACAAAAATAAAATAAAAGTAAAAAAAGATAGATAAAAGAGAGATAGACACAATTAAATTCAAGCAACTAAAAGATGTAATGGTGATACTAACCAAAACACCACTTAATTGAGAAATAAAAACACCTAATCTATTAGAATCCTCAAGAAAGTAGCAACGTTACTTGCAAATTCTAGGACAAAATGCTGAAGTTCAACAAAGGGCTTCTAAACTGTCAGAAGAGGCATAACATATCCAAAAGCTACTTATGAAACCCTAATATCTAATATTTATACTAAAACTGACGCAACTGCCCCTCATTAAAATTACAAGGTAATTAAAATGGTAGAGAACTTAATATATTTAATATCTTGAAGTATTCCATGTTGGAGTCTTCCAAAGGTTCCATCTTTATCCATAAATCTTGCAATGCTTGAAGGTCCTTAGCTTGATTCCTTGGGAAAGGCCTCCTTGAAGTAGTGTCACTTGATCTACATCAGGATAGTACACTTTGGTTGCCCATAAGTTTAAGGATGAAAGGTCGTACTAAGCTTAACATGAGTACTAAGGCCATTTTGGAAAGACTTCCAAATCTGAGAAGTGAATTGGGTACCCCAATCAAAGATAATGGATAGGGGCACTCCATTCAACCTAACCATTTCCCTTAGATAAAACTTAGCATAGTCTTTTGCCGAATAAGAAACCTTGAAAGGAATGAAATGAGCTAACTTTTTCATATGGTCTACAATAACCCAAATCGAGTCATGTTGTCATCGGGTGCGGGGTAAACTAACAATAAAATTCATGTTCAAGTCCTCCCACTTCAACGTAGGAATACTAATATCTTCGGACAAACCTCTCAGTTTTTGATGCTCCACTTTCACTTGTTGATAATTAGGACACTTAGACATAAATTTCACAGTATATTTCTTCATCACATTTTACCAATAGACCTCATGCAAGTCGCGGTATATCTTGGTGGCTCCCGGGTGAATGGAATTTCAAGAACTATGGGCTTTTGATAAAATTTTCTCTCTCAATTCATCAATATTGGGAGCACACAAATAACCTTGATATCAAAGCACATCATATATCCCTTGAGGGAAAGCCTCAATGGACTTCTTCAGTACCACTTCCTTCAACTCAACCAAAAGTGGATCAATACCTTGCTTGGCTTTCACATCAGACACAAATGACGATTTTGAACCATTGTGAATAATAACACCACCTTCATTTAAATCAACCAACCAAACACCCAATAGAGAAAATCTATGAATATCGTGAACCAACTCCTTTCAACCTTCCTCTACATGAGCAATGCTACCTATTTACAGTTCACTAGGGGCATCTGCTACCACATTTGCCTCACTAGGGTGATAAAGAACACTCATGTCATAATCTTTCAAGAGTTCTAGCCATCTAGGTTGGTGAAGATTTAGATCCTTTTCCTTAAAAACATATTGCAAACTCTTTTGGTCGGTAAAGACATAAACATGAGCACCATATATGTAATGCCTCCAAATTGGTAAGGAAAAATAAACCGCCGCTAGCTCCAAATCATGGGTAGGATAGTTCTATCACGACCCAGGGGTACACCCTAGAAGTAACATGGCCCATAGAACCCCAAAGGATTTCCATATAATCCACTTAGCATATCATAACATAAGATAATAGAAAAGTGCGGAAATTTTAAAACATTTTTCATAATAATTGAAGTCTCATAAAATGAAGTTGAAGTCTTTAACATTGTCTCAAACCATCTAATACATGAAAGTCTTAAGGATGCAACACATACAAAATTCTAAACATAAAATAAAGACATAAAAAGGAAAGGTGATCAAATCCTCGATGCAATGACGACTCACCAAGTCTTCAACTCCTTGCTCTACTAGGAACCTAGCCACGGGGATGGAACTCAATATCACCGGACCCTACATTTGATAAGAATGTAGGCAAAAGTATGTGTTAGTACAAAATGTACTAAATATGATAGCTAGCATAATCCCATAAGAGCATAACAACATATTAGAAAGTATGATCTTTGACATAGACATAATATATGCATTAGTCAACATAAGGCATGATGCATAAGAAATACATCATTTTCATAAGCATAGTAAATCCTTAGATCTCATAACATAAGATAACTACTACTCAAGTAACCTCAAAGCATACTTGTGCCATGCATGGATAAGACCCCATAATCTCACTCATACTAAGTATCACTTTTAGGCCATCATAATCATACTTCCATCTTTGGATCTCATCCTTAGCTCACTTCTCATAGACAAGGTAATCTTTACCTTTAGTCCAAAATATCAAGTAAGGCAACTATAGCAACAATCAAAGCTAAGCATACAACATATAAGAGAAATGCTTCATAAGTAGCTTCAAGTCATACTTGTGCAACGCATGGATAAGGCCCCATAATACCACCCATACTAAGTACCCATTTAGGCCATCATACATAAATGATTACTATTTATCATTTCTAGGCTACCAAGAAATAGCACCATTTTAGGCTAGACCAAGATATCATGGAAAGCATACTGTCATGCAAGTCCAAGATATTCAAGGAAGGGTTTTATTTAACCATCCTAGCTACCAATGAAATTATTTGGCCTAACCAAGTCATGCTACCATGCAAGTATTCTATGATGCTAGTGTAAGCTACCCTTAGGAAGAGAATGATTTCTGAATCCAAGGCTACCATGAGATCTCCTACTCAAGAAACCATGAAATGGTCTTATATTACCAAGTCAAGATATACATGAAGATATTTCATATCACTACTTCAAGCTAACATAACTAAACATGCTTTTATTCATTTTAGGTGAGCAAGCCTTTCAACCTAGAATCATTCTATGTGAGAGAACCTTTCATCTCCTATCATATTCATGCATAGGTGTGTGTGTGAGAATATCCTTTCAACAACACTATAACTACATCATAATCATAGACGCTTCACTCTCAAAGTTTTCCTTAAGCATATACATAGGTTCTATAAGAACATGCACAATCTCATACTTTACCTCCTTGAGGTTTCTAAACTCTTCTTTAATCATCATATCTAGAATTCTAACATTAGACATGGATATCATAATAACTCAAATGATTCTATCACTTCATACATTCAAACATTCATAAGGTAGATTAGGTGGGTAAAGTCATTCCACAACAATTTTATCTAGTAGTCTACCATTATCATATAGGCTTCACTCTTAAAGCCTTAACATACATAATTCATCATACTGGCTTTTACTTTCAAGACCCTAGTAATCAACATTCATGACTACAAGCCTTACTCTCAAAATTTTACTTCTTACAATCATCATACACACCTAGATCACAAGGCATTCTAGTCACATGCTTCATTCTTAAGCAATTCTAGTCATATATCATCATAAAGGCTAAATCTCAAGCATTACTAATCATGATCCATCATCTATACTTTAATCTAATTCAATTCATGTCTACATGATTTTGTTCTCAAGTAATTACTACACATATCATCAACCCTAGAAGATTATCTCTAAATCCTAAATTTTCCTTCTTAAGGCATAAACCCACATTACTTCAATTTCATGAATTAGACTAGGGTTAGACATATAAAACATGTAATTTCATCATAATAGCATGATTCACTACCAATTCTATCATAATAAATCAATATCCACTCAATTGAATCAGCATACATCATAACCCACAACATTGAAGAAACCCTAACATGAATTAGGGAATTCTTCACCAAATTGGGGGAATTCTAGGGGGCTCCATGGATAGAAGAATCAATGGATAAATAATCTATCATACCTTGGATGTAAAGCCCTCAGAAAGCTTGGAGGATCTGAGGATCTTGACCTAGCTTAATTCCCTTCTTCTTCGTTTTCTTCAATTTCTAGAGAGAGAATATTTTAGAGGGAATTGGGTTCTTTATGGTGAGTTAATATAATGACTAGGATCAATGAATTTAGGGGGTATAAAGGCTTTATATAGGTAGTCTAAGTAAGGTTAAAATGACACCACTTAACCTCTAATTATTTCTGGAAAGTTCCAGTAAGTCTTCACTTAACCGTCTAAGACCAACACTGCCTCACCCACGAGACCATGCCCATGGGCTGTGGGTAAACCCACAGGGTGTGCTGGTCAAGCGTGGGTGGTGGTCTGTGTCCTGTTTTGGGACCCTGACCAATGACCCCTCACCCACGGGGAATGGACCTCCCTACGGGGCGTGGGTCCCTTTCGTGGGTCACTATTTTGGTACAGAATTTAGGGTCCTCCTCAAGGACCCTTGGTTGGTCCTTGGGGCATCGTATCTTGACGTTCTAACCTAGAACACTTCATTTTTAAGTACGGGGAGTTATATCTACCACTCTAACCCTCACGTCAATCTCTAGTTTAGCCTACTAGTTTCCGGGGTGTTACAAGTTCTTTTCATGAATATTAAATTGCCTTGAAGCATAAACGATGACTTCCCATTTTCTATAAGAACATATCCTAACCTAATTCTTGAAGCATCATAATAAATAACAAACCCATCGGACCTTTTTGGTAGTGTCAACAACTGAGCGGAGGTAAGCCTGTCTTTCATCTCTTGGAAACTCTTCTTACAACTTCTGACCATAAGAGCTTGACTTTATTTTGGGTCAAGGGAAGGGCTGCACGAAATATTCCAAGATAAATATTTCTTATTGTCAAAGAAGTTGAAGCTCAAAGATAAACTCAACAACTTTTTTGTGATGCATGGAGAGTCGGTTAGTAACTCTTGGGATAAATTTACAGGATTTATGAGAAGTGTGCCCAACCACCACATTGATGATGATCCACTAAAAGAGTATTTTTGCAGAGGGCTGGATGACAATGGGAAAGTTGGTTTGACACTATTGATAGAGGTTCTTATGGGGAGAATACATTTAAGAAGATTGCTGAGAAACTTAAGAAGATCTCCAAAAATAACAAGGCACGGAAAACTAAAACTTCAGCTACAACAAAGAGAACATTTTTATACAAACAACCTAAATCACTCTAATGCTGATATTTGTGAGGAGATGGCCCAGTTGAGAATAGAGGTTAGCTTGGTGTTGAAACATATGAGTGGACATGCGGATAAAGTGAATGCAGTGAACTATCAGATTAGAGCACCACCGACTAATGAGTATATTTATGAGGAGGATGTGACTCTTTTGAATGATCAGATGGGGGGTTTCCAGACCAATGCCCAAGCATCCAACTAGGATAATTGGTGAAAATGTCAAAGAAAATCAACGTCAGAACTACAGTAACTATAATCACGAAAGGAACTAAGATGAGTCGGGCATTTCGACTAACTTAGGGCTCATTATTCAATGAATTAGTGTCCTCAATACCTATTTTGTGCTCATAACAAAGGTTATGTTATTTATATGCAACAATGAAGGCTTAAGAATAAGGCAAGGCCATTATGATTCAAAAAGAAGCGACAAAGTTGGAAAAGTTGAAGAAAAGAAAGGTTGGAGCTCTCAAAAGCCACTCGGTGACTCAATGAGTGATCCTCCAGCTCCCCAACATTCTAGAAAAGTAGACCATGGATCAAGCCAACTCAGCAAGTGAAAATACTCTTCAGCGATGCACCTAATGGAACGGTGATCGCGACCCAACTCGCCAAATATTCCGGAATAGTTGGATGCAAGAGTCAAGCCAAAAGGCAAGAAAATGTGCATGTTGGTGGATCACCGTGTCATTCGGTGATCCCGAATAATGTCACCGATTGGACTTCGTGCTGAGATTTGGGGAAGTTTTTGAAAATGTATAAATTCATTTTAAAAAAACAGAGAACAAGTTCTCATAGAGGGTATTACCAAATTTTTAGAACTTTTACATACTTTTACATTATTGAACACTCTTGGAGAGGATTTTGATCTTGGATTCGAGGAGTTAGGATTCTAGTCTTAATTTTGGCATTGAGCATTGAAGATTGTTGACAATTCAGATGGATAATCTTTTTGGTAGCGATTTCTTGCTTTTTGTTGTGTTTGGCTAAAACGCCTTCCCTTAGGGGTGTGATCATGTAATCAAATACATAAATTGGCTAATGGGCATTGGTAATTTCTAAATTTAATGTTGTTTTGAAATGGGTTCAGTAGTTTATTTATGTTTCATTGATGAACTGAAGTTGCAAATTTGGTTATAGCTTAGCTCTCTATGCTTTCTTGAGAAAGATGCTTAGAGTAGAATTAATGATTAATAGTTGTATTGATTTGCGTCTTTACCACCCAGCTTGAGAAAGTATGTTTAATTAAGGAATTGGGTTGCTTTTGTATTGTTACACTTGTTGAGGTTCGAGAGAACTCACTTGAATTATGATAGCTTATTGAGAGATAGCTATTTCATTCAAAACCTATCCTACCTATTGAGATTCAAGAACTTAAAGTAATTAATAATTACCCATTAAGAGAAATTAGTATTTAATTTCTCACACTCCTAAGGTCCTCTCTCTAATCGTTCAAATTCCGGGTTGATTGTTTTTTTTGAAATTGCTTACTAAATTCCCCCTTTTGATATTGATAATTAAAACTCCTCAATTTATTTTATGTTGCATAGCCTTTCACTTCTACAAGAGATTAGAACACTTTTACACTTCGTACTTGAAATCTTTACCGTATCACTCCATGTGAGATCAACCCCAACTCATCGTTGGCTTTGTAATTATTAGCAACCACCTACACAATGAATCAGAAGAAGTGTAGTTGAGCATTATAAAAAATGGAACTTCTACCGGGGAGTGGTATTTAGAATTCTTCTATTGAAGTGTTTTGTGAACTAATTTTGGTGTAGTAGAAGTTTCTTATTAGTGTTTTTGTTGATTGCTCTAAATAGGTGAAGAGATGAGTGTGAATGGGAGAAATGCAAGTTATCTTTGGAACAATGATGAAATCAAAAAATAGCATGATGTCAATGTGAATCAGATGGGAAGTGCCGGTGCTATTTGATTGCCTCAAACTGTGGGCAATGCGGTGTTACATATGACCAACACTCTGTTGTAGTTGTTGCATATGAAAGATCTCTCTGGGGGACTTACTCATGAGGAACCTCATGATCACATTCATGATTTTGTGGATGTGTGTGGACCTTTCTCCTTCAAGAACATTACTCAAGAGTCAATCTGACTACGTTTGTTTCCATTTTCACTAATGAAGGAAGTAACAAAGTGGCTGACTAAACTACCAAGGGAATCTATCACTTCTTGGGAGGAGCTCACGAAAGTGTTTTATGAAAGATTCTTCCCTCTATCGAAGATGGTAAAGTTGAGGGATATCATTAAAAATTTCAAAAGGATTGATGGTGAACCTATTCATGAGACGTGGTTGAGATTTCAAAAGATCATTTTCCAATTCCTACTCATGGGTTGCTCGATAATGTGCTCTTGCAATACTTCTATCAGAGTTTTGACACCGTCAACAATGGTGTCGCTGATCAACTTATTTGGGATGGAATCATTAGACAACCATTTCTCATAGCGTCGACTTTGCTTGATGAGATGACTAATCATGCATGGTACACAAGAGAAGATAAGGTGTCTCCTATAAATCTTGGGCTGACAAAGGAACGATTAGAAAAGAACAAAGAACGTGATGAGAACATAGCCAAGATAATGACTCAAATGGACCTATTGACGAAACATGTCATGGGAGGTACTTATAAGGCTTTGAACGTCGTTGGTTCTAGTAGTGGAGTGAGCCCGGATGATGCACAATTTGAAGCCATATATATTGAAGAGGTACAATTTTTATCAAACCAAGAGGGGGGTTCTCGTCTGAATTATCCAAGGTCGGGCGGGAATCAAGGTTGGAACAAGGATCGTGATGATGGTTGGAGAGATTGGGATCAAGATTTGCGTGATCAGGGTGCAAATTGGAGAGATAAAGATGGTGATAAAAATTGTTATGTACCTCCTCATGAACGTCCAAAGTTGAAGGAACCAAAGGATGACCCCGAAAACTTTCAGACTGAGGATATGCTTGTTCGCATTCTAAACAAGTTCAAAGGAATGGATAAGGTACTCAAGGAGATGAAGGATGATGTCTCATCTTTAAATCAAACGGTGACTTGGCACTCGGTTTCTATAAAGCAACTTGAGACTCAAATGGAACATATCTTGGCTCACTTAAATCCAAGACCGAAAGGCGGTCATCCTAGTGATAACTTGGCAAACCCAAAGAATGATGCTTGCATGAATATCCACATCGTGCCACAACATTAAATAATGTGCTTCTTAGGAGGCAACATACATTTTATTTTGTGTTATTTGAATATTGTCTGTTGGATGCGCGGGTGGGAGTTCGTAGTTTGGAGGAAAAGCAAATAGGCGAGGGGCTCAACCACTCGGTGAATCGCCAAATTACTCTTATTTTCGCCCAAATGCATCGCCTCTTGAAGGACAAAATTAAGGAATGTTATGGAAGATTGGGCGAGTTCATGGATAACTTGGCGAATCACCGAGTTGTCTCGGTGATCCCGATCAAGCTTGAACTTTTGCACAAACTGAAGGGCTGATTATTTACCAAGTTTGGCGAGCTGAGGTTCACTCGGCGACTCACCGAGTGGATCGGCAATGTTAGTGAGCTCGCCGATTGGTGTGCGAGCTGAAGAGTCATGTCCTTTCTAACATTTTAAATTTAATTTTTTTCTCTTATTTGAACTTTACGACTCCTATATTCCTTCCATCATTCTCTAGATTATATTTTCCATTAGTTTTTTGGTTGTCCTCATGTGTGATATGAATATGAAGTGCCATTTACCCTTCCCTTTTGCCGAGTCTCTTTGTTTGTCTACTTTTGAGGTTGGTTTTTCGATAATCTCTGGATATTTTGACACACTAAGAATATTGTTTGAATTAGATGCCTTGATCGTATGCTTTTTTATTCTTATATTGTTTAATTTGAAATTAAGCATGATAATTAAATCTTTTAGGCCAAAATTGTTTTAGTTTGTCATGTTTGTGTTGAAATTGTTGAATGTTACATGTTGGGTTTTCTTTGGGTGAAGTCTGAGTAGCCTAAATTCGACTAAAAACCTTGAAATTTTCCAATGATGGATTGGGTGACATCTTTCTTAAGGGCAAAGTCATTGTTGGTTGAATTTTGAATTGATTCGGGGGAAGTCTAAGTACCCCAGCCTACAAATTCATTGTGGGCAGGTTAAAATTGCGTGTATATGTGTTTGAATTGGTTTGTCGTAGGCTAATGGCTGCGAATCATAAATTAATTGGAATAGTTGACACGTTAGGCCACTTGGTGAGCTGAGTTGAGCTCGACGAGTCACCTAATTCCCTCCGTTATCACCTATTTGACTTGAATTGTTAATATATTTTTCTGTAACTTTCGGCAATGCTCTGTTTCTCGCTGAGTAGACTTACCGACTCACCGAAATGTTCTGGCATCTCCTTTGTTTCTTCTGTTTTGACTAATTATTTTTGTGATATTCAACAAGGCATCCCCAGATCGTTGAGTAAACTCGGTGACTCGTTGAATGGTTTTAGTCTCTCCCTTTTGGCCTAATACCCTACTGAGTAACATTCGGTGAGTTCATGTTTTCTCATCGAATGGACTCGGCTACTCGCCGAACGGGTTGGTGAGTCTTACTACAATTTCTTTTTTGAAATGCTTTTTCACTAAGCCTTTGCAACCACACTTGTTTTCAGTTGTATTGGTTTGCATATATGGCTAGACCTAAGGTTCCCATAAGAGGTCTAGAACCCAGGAAGAGGGCTAAAGGGGTTGTGATAGCAGTGGTGGTTGAGAATCCCTGAACCACTCACCCTAGACCCTTTGGGCGAGTTGTAAGGGCGAGGCAAGAACCAACTAGTGGCCAACTCGAGTTCTGATGATACCATGGGCATCAATTCCACTTATCTCAAATCAGTAGATCTTGAGAATGAGAACATTGAGGGTCTAGGACACCAATTCATACATCGTTACCAGAGGCTGAAACTATGAAGTTGAGGTGCTCAGAGTTGTGTTCGACAGCAGTTCATGATCCACTGGTACGACTTCCATCACCTCCCACATCTCTAGCACCTCCACTTCAGGGGTGTATTATTGATCGGGAGAGGCTGAACTTAGGATCTATCATTGCACAGGAAATGACTATGAGGGCCGAGGAAAATCAGGCCTCAGTATCGTCTAAGGTTCTGATCAGTGCATTATATCACCAAGCAGGTGTGCCTTTTGAGGTGAAAAATCATGTCGAGGTTACTCCTTCTTCGTCTTGTGACATTCTTCGAATCAAGGTCCAATATTTAAAGGATGAGAGTGAGAGGAAGAAGACGACACCAATAGACACGTCTTCAGTGGTTGATATAGATTCCATGGAGATCGACACTACTAAGTCCACTCCAGTTGTGGAGCCATTAGGTATACCTACTCCTTCATCCTCTACTGCTCATGCTATTACTTCTACCTCCCGTCCCCCATTGACCAAGTCCATGATGTATAAAATGGGAAACCTTGCCTATTCGGCCGATGTTAGGGCTTCCCGGGTCAAAGCAGCTATCGCGGTGATGATTAAGTAGGCTATAGATGTTGTACATGGTCCCATTCGAGAGGAGTTGAGGGGGCAACGACAAATGTTCACCTCCCACGGGTTAGCATTGGATGCCTTCACCGCTCGGGTTGAGGCATTTGAGATGACAGACCGTATCTCTGTAGATGTGACTGCCCTAAAGGCTGATATTACTGGTTTCCGTCGAGATGTGGATGAGCTGCAATCCACTGACATAGCGATGTGATAGGGCGGTGTAGATATCCCATTTCTAAGATGCCTACAGTTCTGGCTGATTCTGAGATCCCTCCAGCAACTGTGATCGGAGATTCTACTGAAGTTGATAAGGACGGGGACTCTGACACGCCTGAGATAGATGAGAAGGGGTTAGATACTCTTTAGACGGTAGTCTATGAGGATCTAGAAGACTTGGAGGGTGATTTCCTACGGGTAGCCACAGAGGCTTCACTTCACGTCATGTCGATGATTGGTTCTAATGTGTCTAATCCCATGGAGGAGATTGTTGCACAGTCATCTAGAGATGGATATGAGCAGGGCATTGATGCCCAGGTTGAGGCCACTCCATAGACATAGAGATCACCTTAAGCAAAGCCAAGGTATTTTTACTCTCACTCTATTTTATTCCTTATGGATATATTAAGTTTTTATTTTGCATTGAGGACACTGGTTAGTTTTTTTGGTGGGCTGTGATTAACAACGTTTTGAAGACACTTCATCCAATTCTAAGCATCAACGGTCGTTAATCAGTATATAAACGAACTAAATGAGTTGGGGTCGAAACCCATACAACGAGCGTTGCGTGTTTGAGGGTCAATTGGGAAGTATGAACATGATCAAATCATTCATAGGAATATAATTTATTGTATAAAAACATTATCCAAATCAGGGGGTGACACGAATGTCAAATGGGGGGTTTTGGTTTAAAATTATCAACAACGAACAGTGGTGAACAACACGAAATAACAATAATGAGACGAGTTCTTGGGATGTGATTCAATTATAGGCTAATATAGACAAATGGGTAATTGCAACTATTAGATATTAGCTAGTTATTAGTGAGTAAGCTAGACTATAGAGAAGATAAACTTTCTCTCGAACAATTTACCCCGAATCAAGTCGATTTCTCTCGAACATCAACAAACACGCAAAATAAGAACAGCCCACACCTTAGTCCATTCACTTTCTCAAGCTAAATATGTGGATTTGGGTTTAGGATTCACTCTCTCGAGCTAAACTCATTTCAACCTAATACCAACAGACCATCAATCAATAATCTTAGTTTTAAAACCTCTCTCTTAAGCAAG
>JAJOOS010013548.1:0-14581 GCA_029582725.1 Solanum chiquidenum
TAGCCATGGCCAAAGTTTGTGCTTGTTTTTCAATTTAAATGAAAGCCTCTTTTATAGAATTTTCTTTTACTTATATATTTACATTTTACTTTCCTAACTTTGTTTGTTTATGATTTCAGTAATATTAATTTAAAACCTGCCAATGTCATGTCATGTCATGAACCGAATGAACAAAATGAGGCAGGTAATGACAAATATGAGCAATATGAGGAAGAAAATGAGGTACCCGAATATGTTGCTGAAGAGTTTCAACAATTCGAGAATCAACACAAGCCAAATTTGGAAGAAACTGAGATTGTGAATCTAGGGGACAAGGATTGTGTTAAACAAGTAAGAATCAACGTCCATCAAACTGAAGCTCAAAGAAGGGACCTGGTCCACCTGCTTAGAGAATACATTGATATATTTTCATGGTCTTACAAAGATATGCCGAGGGTGAGTACGAATATGGTGTCCCAAAAGTTGCCGACTAATCCAGATTTCAGTCCAGTAAAACAAAAGTCTTGAAAGTTCAAACCTGAGTTGAGTTTAAAGATTAAAGAGGAGATTACCAAACAGATCGAGTCTCAAGTAGTGGAAGTGATGCAATATCTGACTTGGTTAGCCAACGTTGTTTCAATTGCCAAGAAAGACGGAAAAATTAGAATTTGTGTTGACTACAGAGATCTCAACAAAGGTAGCCCGAAAGATAATTTTTCACTGCCAAACATTCACATTCTCATTGATAACTGTGCTAAGCATGAGATCCAGTCATTTGTGGATTGTTATGTGGGCTACCACCAGATCCTGATGGATGAAGAAGTGCAGAAAATATTGTTTTCATTACGCCATGGGGTGTATATTATCGGGTGATGCCTTTTGGTCTTAATAATGGCGGTGCTACTTATATGAGGGCAATGACAACCATATTTCATGATATGATTCATAAGGAGATTAAGGTATATATAGATGATGTCATAATCAAATCCCGCGAGAATTCGAATCACTTAATTAACTTGAGAAAGTTATTTGATCGCCTGCGTCAATACAATTTGAAGTTAAATCCTGCCAAATGTTCTTTTAGAGTGCCAGCTAGCAAGTTGTTAAGATTTATAGTCAGCAGGAGGGGTATTGAGCTCGACCCTTCCAAGATCAAAGCGATCCAAGAATTACCTCCTCCGAAGACCAAGAAAGAGGTGATGAGTTTCCTGGGAAGGTTGAATTACATCAGCCGGTTCATAGCTCAATCCACCGTGGGGTGTGAGCCCATCTTTAAGTTGTTGAAAAAAGATGTCCTGACCAAGTGGAGCGAAGAATGTCAAACTACTTTTGATGCCTTCAAGAATCATTTGTCAAATCCGCCGGTGTTGGTCCCTCCTCGAGAAAGAAGTCTTTTGTTGCTCTATCTATCTGTCTCAGATAGTGCATTTGGGTGCGTGCTTGGTCAACATAATGAAACTGGAAAGAAGGAGCGAGCCATTTATTAGTTGAGCAAGAAATTCACTCCATATGAGGCTCGTTGCACTCTTTTGGAGAGGACATGTTGTGCTTTGAGCTGGATTACGCAGAAGTTGAGACATTATTTGTCTTCTTATACCACATATCTCATTTCCAGGATGGACCCATTAAAGTATATTTTCCAGAAGGTGATGCCATCTGGGAAGTTGGCTAAATGGAAAATGTTGTTGAGTGAATTCGGCATTGTGTATGTGACTCAGAAATCGATAAAAGCACAAGCCTTGGCTGATCATCTTGCGGAAAATCCAGTTGATAAAGAGTATGAACCATTCAAGACTTATTTCCCTAATGAAAAAGTCGCATTTATGGGTGAATATATTTCTGAAACGTACCCTGGTTGGAGAGTGTTCTTTGATGGAGCGGCAAATCACCAACGGAAAGGTATCAGAGTAGTTTTAGTATCAGAATCCGGTCAACACGATCATATGACGGCTAAGCTCCAATTTGATTGCACAAACAACATGGCAGAATACAAAGCTTGTATCCTTGGGTTGAAGATGGCCATAGACATGAATGTTCATGAGCTTCTGGTTATTGGAGATTCAGATTTGTTGATTCATCAGGTTCAAGGAGAATGGGTTGTGAAGAACCCAAAGATCACACCGTACGTATAATATATACATAACTTGTGAAAAAGATTTCGTAAGATTGAGTTCAGACACACTCCCAGGACACAAAATGAGTTGGCCGATGCTCTTGCCACCATTGCCTCAATGATCAAACATCCAGATACAAGTTATATTGATCCCTTGGATATAGCGGTAAAAGAGCAGCATGTCCATTGTTCACATGTTGAAGAGGAACAAGATGGTTTGCCTTGGTATTTTGACATCAAGAAGTACTTGGAGATCGGAATTTATCCTGAGAATGCAACGTTCAACCAGAAGAAATCAATACGCCGCATGGCCCTCAATTTCTTTCTGAGTGGGGAAATCCTTTATAGGAGGACGCCAGATTTAGGTCTTCTCAGATGCGTTGATGCTAGTGAAGCTGCAAAGCTTCTGGAACAGATACATGCCGGAGTTTGTGGTACTCACATGAATGGACTCACTTTGGCGAGAAAGATCCTCCAGGCCAGTTATTTTTGGATGACTATGGAGCATGATTGTTGCAAGTTTGTGCAGAAATGTCAAGTGCATGATGATTTGATTTGAGTGCCGCCTCACGAACTTAATGCTATGAGTTCACCTTGGCCGTTTGTAGCTTGGGGCATGGATGTCATTGGTTCGATAGATCCAGCCGCCTCTAACGGACACAAATTTATTTTGGTTGCCATTGACTACTTTACCAAGTGGGTGGAAGCAGTTTCGTACAAGTCAGTAACCAAGAAAGTTGTAGCTGATTTTGTTCGCAATAATTTGATATGCAAGTTTGGTGTATCAGAATCCATCATTACTGATAATGGAGCGAATCTCAACAATCACTTAATGAGAGAGATATGTGAACAATTCAAGATTACTCACCGAAACTCAACTGCCTATCATCCCCAAATGAATGGAGCTGTAGAAGCCGCCAACAAGAACATAAAGAAGATTTTGAGGAAAATGATTGATAATAGCAGAGGTTTTCATGAGATGCTGCCGTATGCTTTGTTGGGCTACCGAATGACTGTCAGAACATTAGTTGGAGCTACTCCATATTTGCTAGTATATGTAACAAAAGCAGTTATACCAGCAGAAGTTGAAATAACCTCATTAAGAATCATCCAAAAAGCTGAATTGAGTGATGTTGAATGGGTTCGCAAGCGGATTGATCGGCTAACATTGACTGATGAGAAGAGAATTATTGTTGTTTGTCATGGACAACTGTATCGACAGAGAATGATTCGTGCTTTCCACAAAAAAGTAAGAGCCAGGATGTTTGAGATTGGTCAATTGGTTCTCAAACGTATTTTCCCTCACCAGGATGAATATAAAGGGAAATTTGCACCAAATTGGCAAGGAACCTACATGGGTCGTAATGTGTTATCTAGAGGTACCTTGGTCCTGTCGAAGATGGATGGCACCGAATGGCCAAAACCGATCAACTCAGATGCTGTCAAGAGATACTATGTGTGAAGCTTTAGTTTGTATTTTTGTTATTTCCTTGTAATCAATCTATTCGCTTGTAATTGCTTTGCTTAGAATCTATCCCTATGTACCGAACTACGTCTGACCTGAATTCTCAAGAATGAGATACGTAGGTGGCCTATGTCGGACTCAGTAACCCTTTTTATCCCTTTTAATATTTTCTTTTGTATATGAACTACGTTCGACCTGAATTCTCAAGAATGAGATACGTAGGCGGCCTATGTCTGCCTCGATCGGTTTCTTTGTAATTTTTTTTATTTCTGTTAATCTTTGGAGAGGGAACTACGTTTGACATGATTCCTGCCTCAATGGGATACGTAGGCACCACAACGACTCGGTCATATCTCCCATAAGATTTTTATTTCTCTTTACAATAGAAACTGCACAAAAAAATTGAGAGGGACTCAAAAATTCCCAAGAAAAGGATCTCTCCAACAAATTCAAGACTGAAGTTACTTTGAGAGTTGCAACTGGGACAGAATTTTTGAGATGATCTCAAAAATTCCATGATTTGTTCAATAATGGTTAAAGATAAGCCAAGACAATCAACTGGGACAGAAACTTTGAGGGTGGCCTCAAAATTTCAACAGGGTTTATCGGCAGTTTAGAGCAACTATGGATACCTCCCAGCAAACAATCATATAGACCTCGAGGTATCGACTTCAAAGACGTTCACGAAGCTTGACGTGACATGACACTTGGCAGTGACCTTTTCCAAATATTATTTTTGAAAATTTATTTTCCTTAACACATTTCTTTCGTGTTTCAATTATTTTTGCATAAAAATATTACGTCTTATCTGTCAAGAGGCGGGAGATCGGAGAAATCAATCGGAGATAGCAAGAAAAGGAGCAGACAACCGAATAGATCGACAGAGATCGGTTCATTTTTAAACTAACCATTTTTATGTGGGTGCAGGTCTATAAGTTTGCCTCAAGATCAGCATATTCCTCCATTTAATGAATATGGAGAAGTCAAAAGGGCGAGGAGCTCCCCAAAATTGACAATTTTTCTGTGGACGCAGGAAATATTTTATGTTGCTTATACCAAAGAATTGGGAATATGAGTAGCATTATTTCATTCAAATTCTTAGCAAAGCGAGGTTCGTAATGAACATTGCAACTATGTTCGGAGATGAAACAAACAAAAACCGCGAAGAAAGCAACAATATTATTTTTAAGAAACTAAAGATATCTGGAAGACATTTATCTGCATTATATCATCAAATCTGATACCACTACCTGGAGAGTCATTTATATCATATTGTCGAATGCGATGATACCACTACTCCGAATGTCATTTTTATTATATTGTCAATTGAGACGATACCGCCACCCAGAAGATACCCAGAAGATCACCTACGTTGCTCGGTGAAGCATCATTTTTGTTTGGTATCGGGGATGACATCATCAAAAGATACATGCATAGCAAAATAAATAAGTCATGCATTGCAAAGAAGGAAATCATGCATAGCAAGAGAAGGAAATCATGCATAGCAAGAGAAGGAAATCATGCATAGCAAGAGAAGGAAATCATGCATAGCAAGAGAAAGAAGTCATGCATAGCAAGAGAAGATTCAGGCATCGCTATAAGAGATTCATGCATTGCAGGAGAAGATTCATGCATTGCAAGAGAAGATTCACGCATCGCGGGAAGAGATTCATGCATTGTGGGGAAAATGTCATGCATCGCGGGTAAGGAGTCATGCTTCACAAGAAAAAGAGTCATGCATTGCAAGAGAAAAGAGTCATGCATCACAAGAGAAATGAGTCATGCATCACAAGACAAGGAGTTATGCATCGCAAGAGAAAGATTTACCCATCACAAGAATATCAACATCGACTGCATCATTTTTCTTTGAAAAAAACGACATAAAGAGAACCATCAACAACGAAATCAAGAGAACTGTCAACATATTACATCAACCTATTTTATTACTTTGACATCCAAGGAAGAGTACATTTAAGATTACATTACAAATATGAGACACAAGCTTTATTTGCTTTACGTCAAACCCGATGAAGTTGACGTCAAATGTTCAAGGAGAGAAATTAAGTGTCAACACGGTGTAGACGACAGAAAAAAGGATGCAGCATAACATGAAACTTTTTCTTAGCAGCGAACTGGGACATAGTCCAAAGAGGAGTGTCAAACTCTTAGGACGCGAGCAGAGGAGAGACTTTCACCACAATCAAACTACATTCCTATCAGAAGTCATGTGGGTTTATCTTTGGGTTTGTCAGTTTTAGTTTCGCATCCGGAAATTTTTTGTCTCTACCGAATGCAGCTTTCCAATCTGAGCGACAATGCATCGAGAGCTTTGGAAATTATGTCTGTATAAGTTCTTAATTATGGGTGTGAAGCGCGCCACATTCATGGCTAAGAGTTTGCAAGCCTTCTTTTCATACTCGACTTACTTTGTCGCTTTTCCAGAACCAAAATGTTATCATGCATAATAGATTTCCTTTTTAACCGATCGAGTCAAACTATAAGAAGCTTGATTCCCTGAGCGGCGGGATATGTAGGCGAGCTTAATGTTGAAAACTCGGTTGCAATTTGACATTCTGTCTTAAATCTTACTATCGAGCGTTCTGGCATCTTCAAATTCTATATCGGAATGACTTTTGAATTTTTTCAAAATCGTGCGTCAAATCGAGTGTATCGAACTTCAAGTGGCCTGAATTCTCATATAGCCCGAGATATGTAGGAAACCCAATTTTGCAGTTCGGCCATAATTCTTAAAGTCCGAACCAAAAACCATTTTTTTCAGAAAACATGGAGATGTGGTCAGTCAAAATTGAATTTGTCAATTTCATTTTCCTCGAATTTCTTGCATCAATCCAAGTAAAATGAAGGACAGTTGTTGACACCCAATTTTGACCCTCCCCGATAGAAATTAATTTTCGAGCTTCTTAGATTGCAAATGATTTAGAATAATTAGTTTTAAAAATATTTTCAAACTTTTGAAGTGATTTTTGTCATTTTTTATAATATTTAAATAACACGTAGTTCTTATATATTTATTAATATATTTTATAAATATTTGAAAATCATATCAAAAAGATTTTATTTCTTTTAGCTAAGTATTTTATTAATTTAGTTTAGTTCAAGTATTTAAACTAATTACGTTATAATTAAGTTAATTATTTTATTTTCGTTAAAGTTAAGAAGCTCATTAATTAGTTCGTATTAATTCGTCTTGTTTAAGTTTCGACCAAATTAATCGATTAAATTCGATTTGGTTACATTTGAAATTTATTTGGGCCATTGTTTAATTGCAATTTAAGCCAAAACCTGTCAATTGGCTTCAACCTTTTTAAAGGATCAAAGTTTGGGCTTCTTTTCGGCCAGCCCAACACTTAGAAACAACCCACTCTTAATTCTCCCTTCTCAGCAGCCAACTCCTCTTCTCCAATATTTATATCGCCCATCCCATTCCCCCGACCCGACCCGACCCATCCACTTTTCTATTCTCAAAGAATACCCAGCGTTAACAGCACCTTCCGCCAATACACAACGATTGCAAGCGACATGTACACGAAAAGCAGCCAACGTTCACAATTTTTCGGACGGCGTCTCGATCTCAATAGTGGCGTCTATGCAAGCCAGTGCAGTATGTTGCGCTCCTTGTCATCTTCTCCAAAAGTCCCTCTCTAACAGTCCTATCGCGTAGCAAAAGCACCTGCAGCTTCGCCCTCACAACTTTCAGTTTTGTCTTTGCATCGTGAGATCAATATATGTAGCATCTCAAGGACAATCAAATCAATTTGAGGAATCGATTCGCCCTTTCCTCTTTTGGAATTGGGCGAAATTGCAAGAAAAATGTTGTATCCCTAAAATGGTAAAAGGATTGGGAGTTTTGAATTCGAAAATGGGCCTCAAATTTGGATTCGTCCGTTTTCCCCCCAATTCGTGAACCCTAATCTCCTTTTATATATTCTTTTTTCTTTTCAGTATTGAGGGGAGATTTTTTGGGGAGTTGAAAAAAATTTAGAGTAAAAAGAGGTAGAAAATAGCTTGAGCGAAATTAGTTTAAACACAAATCAAAATACACTCCGAATAGAGAAGTGAACTCGTTTAGGATCTCGGTTTCGTGTTTTTAGGTATCGTCCATTGCTCTCTTACAAGCTCATTTTAAACTCGAGATAGTTGCTCGGACTCTACCCAGATCATTTGTTGTTGTTCGTAGTTAAGGCTGCGTAGTGGTGAAGTCGTCCTTGCTCATAGTCGTCTCATTTCGCTGCACCCTGGAAGGTAATATTCACTCTGTTTCAAGTACATTTTGTTTTCAATGAGTTGATTGTTTGATTCTCAATGTGTGACCTATGTACAAGATAGTGTTTAAGAGTATTTTGACTCACTGTTGATCGTAAATCAGTATGTAGTTGGTTTATTTGCTTCCGGATATTGATAAGAGCTGAGGTTCTTCATTTACTTTTGTTCATTGTTTCATCTTTTGATCTCGATTGTGATTGGAATATGGGTATAGTTGTTGGTGGGCTGTTTGTTGGCTGTAGTTTTTTCTCGTCTTAGTCTTTTTTTCGTCGTCGTAAATCTGCAATAATGTGTAAGTGTTTGATGTCGCATCCTTCGTTCTTTCACCTCAAGTTGAAGGAATGAAACAAGCCATCAATATTTTGAGTTATTAGTGATTCGTCATCTTGAATATGTAGCTAATAGTTTAGACCATGTTAACCCCCTCTTCCCTTCTCTGTCTATTCGCAATAGAGCTTGTGTGTGACAAATTAGTTAAGTTTCGTATTCGGTTCGAGCTAAAAATCTTTCCAAGGAACATTGGTGTCTTGTTCTTGTATGCGCTTTAAAGCATGAGTTATGTTCCTTTCTTCACTTGTAATGGCTGTTGTAGATTGATTCTCATTGCAAAAATATTATAGTCCTAAGGTTTGAGTTTTAATTCATTCTAGTTTATCCTTAAATGCATGCCTTATTGTGTAAAAAATTGTGTTAAACCTTATGGTACGTTAAATTGCCTATGCTTGCCTTCTTTTTTATTTGAAGTTGTAAAAATGCTAAAATTCATTTCTTATTCATGTCTAAAATTTCTGCAAATAGTAGAGTATTTTGTTAATTTTATTTACTGATTTACTCATGTCCAAAATGCTTAAGTCTATCTCCTTAATGCATATGCCTATTACTGTTTTTTCTTAGTGATATGAAATAGTGATTCGATATTTTGTCATTGTTTGTGGACTGCTACATGTTAGGAAGGAAATTTGTTTTTTTAAAGGCGGTGGTCTACTTTACTTTAAACAAGTTTTAGTCTTACTCTTTATTTATGGAATTTAGTTCTTTTACTCTCATATATGACATTCCATATCGCATTTTAGACTTAATAATATCAACTCCAATAATCTGCCCCATTTTTTATTGATAATTGCTTCTTGGTTATTATCTTTGCGTAAGTGATTATGTCACAAGTCCTTATTTGATCACTTTTAGGTTAATTGTTTATTTATTATCATCTTTTGGTGTTTAATATTTTCACGTGAGGTTGGTTCAATCCCAAGTAAAGATTCACCTTAAGTGTTGCATACATTCTTTAGTCCATTTTTGTGTAATATTGGCAGCGTGAACTATTAACACATGTATATTGCTTCTTCGTTTTATGCGTTTTGATTTTATCATATAAGTTTGTGTATGCTTCCTTTCTAATTTCCATCTTGTTTTGTTCTTTTCTATGTATGAACCGGCTTCTCTCGAGTCTTTGAAGACTCTTTTTCCTTGCATTCCATTGATTGGGCCATAAAGGCACAATATCCTCTCTTCATCGAGTCAGCAGATTCAGGAAATAAAAATACATGTTTCGAAAGTCCCAAAACGGGTTGGATGTAAACTGTATACAACAGTATACATCAAACGTATACGCTGAATTTTGAAGGCAAACAGGCCCAAAGCCTTAAATAATTTACAGCAGGTCCAGGTGGTGAAAAGTGGGGCCAAAGGCCCAATAAAATGAGTACCAACAACTTTGGATTTAAATGCGCTAAAACCCATCATCTTGGCAACTTAAGATTTAGGACAGGTTCAAAATTTTTGGCCCAAATTCAATATTTCCTTCCTTTGCTTTTTATTTGTTATTGACTAACATCTTATTTGATTTTGGTTTTAACTTAATTAATTTTCAAAGATTGCCATTTCTTTTATATATATATATATATTCAAAAAATTATAAATGTTTGTTTTATATATATTTTATTACTTAGCTTCTATTTTTAATATTGGTCTTGTCAACAATTAAGTTATCTCCCTTTAGAAAAATTCTCCTTTAGTTCATTTCCTCCTAAGATAATTAAAATGACAATGATAATAATGAATAAAAAATAAATTAAAAAAATCATAATAATAAAATATTAAATAAACAAATAAAAAAAATAGTAATAAAAATGAGTCTTCTTACTTAGTTAATATATTCTAAAAATTAGTCGAAATCATTGTAGTCAAATCATCGGTCAACCACAAGTTAGCGGGCATTCCGAGGGAAAACACCTTCTCGAAATGTACATTTGAACTCGAACTCTTTTATTTTCAATTGATTTTATCAGTTTAAATCTTTTGAAAACCTTACATTTTTTGTCTTGATTTTTTTTTACTAAAAAATTAAGTGGCGACTCCATTTCTTTTGGAAAATCGATTTCTCTTCAAACTATAAGTTTAGTCGATTTTTCGAAACAAGTCATTTTTCTTTTATTTATTTTTTCGAGTAAAACAGTTGTTGTAGTTGATAATTAAAATCAAAAGCCCCTGTTATTTGACATTCGTGTCACCCCTGATTTGAATTATGTTTCTATTCGATAATGTTTATTCCTATGGCTGATTTGAATATATTCACACTTTCCTATTGTATCTTAAACACGTACCACTCTATGTGGGATTCGACCTCAACTCATTTAGTTGGGTTATATACTGACTAACGATCGTTGACCTTTAGAACTAAATGAAGTGTCCTTGAAAATTTAATCAAATAACACCAATACCCTTAATTTTAAGGTAAGAATAGCCTAAAAACACACTTCAAAGCCTTGGGATCCAACTTGGTAGCAAATGGTTTAACATCTCAAACTTAGCATATGCTTCCAAATATCTTAGGTTCTACCAAAAAATGCGACTTTTTTTTTAAAAAAAATATTGTTGAGTACATTACCGCAAGCACAAAATATGGCATACGATTAATTAGAAAAAAAATTGTAGAGACCGCATTTGCCCAAAATTATTTAGGAACCTTCATTTGGAACAAAAGTGCTCGAAATGTCTCAAGTAAATGCCTATTCTTCCTCTCAGCATCTCCATTTTGAGAAGTGTATCGACACATAAAGACTGATGGAGAATACCATGTTGTCTCATATACGACTAAGATAATTCCGACATATATTCTTTAACATTGTCACTCCTAAGAATATGTACTGAAGCATTGCATTGTATTTTGACTTCAGCACAGAAGGCACAAAAGTGAGTAAACACTTTCAAGCGACTCTTCATAAAATAATCCAAGTCATCCGAGAAAAATCATCCACAAAAATAACAAAGTACTTATGCCCTGTTTTGGAAACACTAGGAGACGGTCCCCAAATATCAAAATGAACTAACTCAAAAGCTTACTCAACCCATTTATTAACCCTTGAACTTATGAGTTGCGATGATGATTTACAAATCGACATGACTCACTTTCTAAAGAGCAATATTCTGGAATTAAGGGCATGCTTCTTTAATAGAGGTAGAGAAGGATGTCCCAATTGATAATGTGCTTCAAAGGGAGACACAACACTAGAGCACGAAACAAACTGAGGCTCCCATCATCAAGGATTAGACTCGTCAGATACATGTCATTTGCCAATAATTTGATTTGTCTTAAGATCATGAAACAAACAATAATCGGGGAAGAACGAAATATAACAATTAAGGTCTCTGGTTACTTTAAATCAAATTAAAGGCCAAAGTAAACTAATACAGATGATAGAGCAATAGAAGAGGTTGGTTTTACTGTCCCATATCCAACATTGTTGCAAGTTGATCCATCGGCTACGGTAACAAAAAAGGGTTCTTTGTGTGCTTGAAAGCAAGAAAAAATATTAGGATTACCTGTCATGTTATTTGTGGCATCTGAATCAATCAGTCATTTATTTGAAGATGTTATAAGACATGTTTTATTTGATTCAACAAAGGAATTAACTGAAGTGGATTCCTTCGAGAATTTCTGGTATTGAGAGAATCTAGAAAACTCCTCTGCTGCAATTAGGACCATTTTATCAGACAATGGACTACAAGCACCAACAACTTTAGACCTTTGAGTTCTTTGCTTATAGTCGGTCATTTTCCCAACAAGTTCAACCAAATTATATCCTAAATCAAACAATATCCAAGATAGACAGTAACTTATTTTGGATCAATAAACAAAGTAATTATTTTTTCTCACACTGATTCCACTCAAGTCTAGCTATCCAACAAATCAAATACCCAAAAATAACTCCTGAGAAGTCATAAAATCATCAAATAAAGAACCAACTAAAAGTGTTGATTGAAGAGAAAAACCTAATAATGCTATAGAAAAATCTCAATGCTAAAAGTTGTAAGACACGAGGGAACTCGGAACGTCAAATATTAGCAGAAATCGCTAGAAAAGGATGTCAATATACTGCCAGATGTTGTCCGACACAGAGAAACCACCAGATTATTGGTCAAAAATGGAAAGTTTTCTCAAATCGTGATCTGTTGAACAAACAACAACCAAGTCGTTCTTGAAAATGTCATTGCGACATTGAAACAACAAGCAAATTGAATTTATGATGTAGCAAGAACAAATTTATAATGCAACACTAATGTTGTCGTCTCACACGAGTAACTTCCAGCCGCCGAGATCTAGGGGGTTAAGATCGTGGGAAGTATCTTCTTCCTAAGTGGGTGGAGACAGAAACTTTAGAAATCGCAATCACACATTTGGTAAAGCTACAGTCAATTTCGGCAAAGTTTCATTGACTTCCAGCAAAGACAAAATACCAACTCATCCATTGGCTCTGATACTATGCTATTCATAAGATATTGAGAATAACTTTTATATTACTCAAAGAGAACAATGGTATAAATACATGGAGAGAATAAGTTAACTATGATAACTAAATATTCAAATCCCTAAAAATCAACTATATTATCTATATATATTAGGCTTAAGTCATTGACAACCACTTAAAGTTGTCCCCAAAATTCATTTGAACACCTCAACTAAGGTTTGTACCTATTGAACACCTCTACGCCTCAGAATTGATATCGTTTTGACATTTTTTTAATAATCAGTAAAAAAATTAAAGTGTGTGAGCTATACTCGCAATGACATGGCATAATAACAAATTAAATTGTGACACATGTCATTTGGGTTCAAAAAATTATTTAAGAAAATATTATAATTTCTTTAAAAAATAAATTAAAAAAATAATAGAGAAGGAAAAATCAGCCCTACACAACCCACCGACGCAAAACCTTCCGGTAGAAATCAGCCGCCACCACAGTCCGTCCACCAGTTTGCCCACCCATCCGTCCAACATTTCTTTCTTTAATCAACACCATAGATGTCATCTACCTTCTCCCTTTTATTCCGATTTGCGATTATCATCACTATCATAACGGTCATTTCTCCTCTCTCATTCTCTTCCTCAAACATCAATTAAAATTTGTCGATAATTTTTATATTGTGGGTTCTTTAGGGCTTGAATTCTTTAACAATTTCAAAAAAAAATAATAAGATTTGTACTATTCTTGCCGGAAAAATGGAGGTTTACCGGATTTTTCCACTTTTGACCCAATCTGATATTATTTTCTTGATTAAATTTCCTTCAACAACTTTAACTGTTTTGAAATTTTCAATTAGATTTTTTCAAACTTATATCAGTTCTTTTGAATTTTCTGGTTTGACTTTCATTTGTTTAATAGGTAGTTTTCCGATAAAGATAATAATGACGATATTGATGATGGAGATATGATATTAGAAAGAAAAAACGAAGGAGAATATAGGAAGGGGTGAAGGTGGAACGATGGCAAAAAGATTGGGCTGGTGAAGAAAGATGGAAAATTAAGGTGGTGTGGAATTTTGAAGAAGAATACTCCTAAAGATTTTCTTTTAATTTTTTTTTTTATGTTTACATTTTTGCTCAACTTCTAAAATGTTGACATGTCAATATTTGAATGGCTTTTACTAATGTTTCTTTTTGCTTCACGCGCTTCTCAAGGGTGTAATACACCTTTGATGCCATATCATCAAAAAGTACTTAATAGGTACATGTTTTGAATAAAATAGGTGTTCAATAGGTACAAGCCTCAATTGAGGTGTTCAAGTGAATTATGGGAACAACTTTGAGTGTTCGTAGATGACTTAAGCCTATATTTTATTATTATACAGATTCTGTAACAAGTACCTAGTAAACAAATGATCTGACTTGTCCATTGGCTCTTGGGTAAGTGCGTAAGGATCCTTTTTAGTGTTGTTGATCTAGAATTTGAATCTCACTATTAACATATCTTTTTTTATATTTTTGACTCCGCCACTTTCAATGTATTTGTTAGTGCATGTGTTTTATAACTCTTTGACTAATACATATTAGTCAAACAAGTATAACAAAATCAAAAGGAATTCAAAATAAAATTTTCTTGACTTAGAGTCACGTTAATACGTTTTTTGAAGATAGTTGTAGTTTTTTCCACGAGCAAATGGAAGAATAAATAACAACCTTATCTTCAGGATTCAACTAAGCCACAAAATCAGTAGCATTCAATAATGTTGTTCTTCTATTCCTGAATTGGTGATTTAACCTTTGATTAATGTCTCACAAATTGAAACGACCCCAAAAATGCCCGAAAATGTGCTTCGGAAACACCTATAATTGTAATTTCCATATATCTCAAAATCCGTGGATGATTTCGGAAATTCGACTTCATATTCTTATTCAGGGGGTCAAATTGAGTGGAAAATGGGTCTAACCCGAATTTTAGAGCAACCGTATCAAAATTCG
>JAJOOS010013550.1:0-15905 GCA_029582725.1 Solanum chiquidenum
AATATTTTCTTGGTAAAGAAAGTTTTAAATTCCTTATGGTTTTAGTGTCTATGCGATGAATGAATGCTAAGAGGCTTGTATTAGACCTCTTCGAGGTCGAGTACGCCGGTTACGACTAGGGGGTGCTCCCGGGTCGTGACAATCATAGTCGCTCATGTGTCAGTCTTGTAAATGTGTATCAGAGTTCGACTGAGTTTAGGCAAATCTCAGTGCTATCTCATACGGTGGGGTAAGCCTCAACGAGGACGCTGAGTCCATAAAGGGTGTATAGGCAAATCTCATACAGTGGGGCGAACCTCAACAGGGACGCTGAGTCCATAGAGAGGTGTACGTGATCTTCCAACTTAAGATTAGAAGTACCACATCGGCAAAACATAGGACAACTAGTGACGTTTTTTAAAGTTGTGAGGGCCTATGTCCAGAACAGACAATATCACTAGTGGGCTAAGCCATTACACTTCACACGCTCGAATCATCTCAATTTCGCTTTCATCATCTTATTCATCACGAGGCCACTCTCATCATGTCTCAAATATCTTCGTTCATAATCTTATCTCTCCTAATACTCTCATACATCCATCTCAACATCTACATTTTCGCTACTTTTATCTCTGAACATGCAAGTTGATGACCGTCAACACTCTGCTTCATACAATATATATAGTTGATCTAACAACCTTTAAATCTCAGATCCCATTTTTATCGGACAAGACATCGAACATCGAATGCAATATCCATCTCATCCAATTCGCTCCATGATAATGTATAGCATTATGTCAATCTCTCAATTTTCTTGAAGTATTGATCAAAGATACTTGAAATCTTCTCTCATAGAGATAATTTGTGTATCACATCTATCTCATGACGAACATTACTGAACTTACACTTTGAATATTTTTTCTTAGTCGTGTTCTACCTGAACATTAGATACTAGAATTTATCTCCAAATCTCCACTCTATTTTTTCATTCTCTATATCTCATCAATCAATACTCTATTATCTGCACATAAACATACATCATGATACCTCTCTTTGAATATATTGTTACATCAATACATTCATCGCCAAGTCCTTGATGCAAGCACGTTCTCTAGCACAATCACCATTTAATTGTATTTAGGAAAATGGAAAAAATATATCCCTCAATTTTGTGATTTAGAACGAATATATTTTTTATTAAAAAAGATAGTACATATATATCCTGGGTGTTTAACAAATTGTGTATATACATGCTTGTTGTCTAACAAGTGACGCATATTTCATCTTTTCATTAAATGTCTAAAGGTGAAAAATCTCAAATTTGATTTTTTTTTAAAAAAAAATTCAAAAAGGTCACATGACTTTAAATATGACTAGTCAATTAGAAGAGGGATTGATTATTATTTACATTTGGACCGGATTTGAAGGGGTAAAAAAAAATGAGTGCTGTAACTTTTTAAAGTTACTTGACATTTTTAAAAATAAAAAATAAAATATTTTTAGATTATTATTTTTTAATTTAGTAAATATAGGTGTGCTAACAAAAAGGATAATTATGCACTATTTGTTAAAACTTAAACAAAGATATATGCAACACTTTTTTAACAATAGATATTTCTGCTATAAATCATAAAATTAAGGGATATTTTATAACAATATTGTATTATAACGGTTAGCTCTTTTTTAAAATTTATTTTTTATAATATATTTTATTTTATATTTTTTATAACAATAAATTTACTATAAAAGTAAAAAAAAATATCCGGACAAACGATATTGTTACTTTTTCTTTTATAGCTTTAATTTGACTACTTTGACTATCTCAAATGCTCCTCCACTTTACTTGATTTTCAATTTTCCTCAAGACAAAACAAAACTATGTGGCAGAAATCCACATTGATAAGTCTAAAGTCCATAACCACACACCTGTCAAACAATAAGTGGACAATACAAGCCACATGCATGGCAGAATCTGAAACTGATAATGTTTTTACAATTTCCCCTCACCTTAGAACTACAACATAATAATGCAAAATACACAAAAACTTCATCTCATTTCTCTTTTTTCTTCTTCAACATCATCAATGGCTGTTGCCACTTCTTCAGATTGGTCATTTCCTCCTTGTATTAACTGTAAAAACAGAATCTTGAAACCAAAATTTTGCTATTCTTGTAAAACTTTGCCTTTTCTTTCAAACATTTTCTTGAACTCAACAACAACTCTAGTTGCAAAATCCTCTAGTAGTTGTTCTTTTCCTGTCTTAGATGAAAAAAAAAGCAAAAAAACACCCTCCAAGAATTCTCAAGTTATAGAATTATTAGACTTGGAACAAATTCAAGATTTTAGTAGTACAACAAATGGTACTAGTAGTAGTACTAGTTTGCCTGATTCTAAAGATTTGAATGGTGTAATTTGCAGTTTACTTAAAGATCCTCAAACTCAAGAAATTGGATATGATTACTATGAGAAAGCAAAGGGAAAAAAAGATTTTAGACCTGAGGAATCAACACTAAAGCTTCTTATCAGGTATTTAGTGAATTCAAACAAATGGGGTTCAGTTTTTTCATTGTCTAAAGATTTGAGAACTTTGAAAGTGTTGCCTGATAGTTCTACATGTTGTAGATTGATAAGTAGTTGTATGAAATCAAGAAAGTTCAAGATTGTAAATAGTTTTCTTGAATTGTTTATAGTAGTTGATCAAGAAATCTCTGTTTTGGCTTTTGATTCTGCTATGAAAGGTTATAATAAGTTGCATATGTATAGCAGTACTGTTGTGTTGTATGAGAGAATGAAATCTGCAGGGCTTGTATTAGACCCTGGATGTTATTGCAGTATCATGGAAGCACATTCTAAAATGGGGAATTCTGATAAAGTTGTGTCGTTTTTCGAAGAATTTGAGAGCAAGAGAGTAGAGTCAACAATACCTCAGTATGTTCAAATTTACAAGAATCTTTGTGAGTCGTTAGGGAAATCTGGTCGCGCTTTTGAGGCTTTGGAGTACTTTAGAGACATGACTAAGAAGGGGATTCAAGAGGATCATTCATTTTACTCCATAGTTATATGTGGATTCGCGAGCATTCGTGAAGTGAAAATGGCTGAGGAACTCTTAGAAGAAGCTGAAGGGAAGAAAATGCTGAGGGATCCAGCACTGTTCTTGAAACTGGTGTTGATGTATATTGAAGAGGGGTGTATGGAAAAGACTCTTGATGTTGTTGCAACGATGACTCGGGTGAAAATCCGAGTCTCTGACTGCATATTCTGTGCAATTGTGAATGGATTTTCCAGAAAAAGAGGTCTTAGGTCTGCTGTTCAAGTGTATGAAGACCTTACTTCACAGGGCTGTGAACCAGGTCAAGTGACATATGCCTCAGTACTAAACTTGTATTGTAAACTTGGATTGTATTCTAATGCAGAAATGGTATTTTCTGAAATGGAACAAAAGGGGTTTGACAAATGTGTTGTTGCTTATTCTAGCATGATTGCAATGTATGGCAAAACAGGAAGGCCAAAAGATGCAATGAAACTTGTAGCGATAATGAAAGAAAGAGGCTGTCAACCAAATGTTTGGGTGTACAATGCTCTCTTAGACATTCATGGAAAAGTTCTAAACTTGAGACAAGTCGAAAAAATATGGAAGGAAATGAAGAGAAGGAAGATTTTTCCAGATAGAGTAAGTTACACAAGCATTATAAGTGCATATAGCAAGGCAAGGGAGTTTGACAAGTGTTTGATATACTATCAAGAATTTACACTAAACGGTGGAAGACTCGATAGGGCAATGGCTGGGATTATGGTTGGTGTTTTCTCAAAGATGAATAGAGTTGATGAGTTGATTAGTCTTCTGCAGAATATGAAGAGAGAAGGGACTAAGTTAGATGGAAGACTTCAAAAGTCAGCTTTGAATTCTTTGAGGGATGCAGGGCTGCAAATTCAAGCAAAATGGCTGCAAGAAAGCTTTGGTGCAACATGAGTTCATTTTTTCACTTTGTAGATACCAAAGTGATTGACAGTGATAAAACTTCATGATGTTGGCACAAGAACTAACAGAGATACTCACTCTTTCACAAACTACTACAACTACTTGTTGAATTGTAGCATGATGCATACCAAAGAATGAAAAGAATTGCTATCTCATCAAGATTTGGAAAATATATACCATTGTCACCATCAACCATGTAGATGTGGGGAGGATCACAGCATGTAGAACTCTTGTCGAGGGTCTATCTGAAACAACCTCTCTACCTCCAAGGTAGGGGTAAGGTATGCGTACACTCTACCCTTCCCAGACCCCACTTTGTGGGATTACACTAGGTATGTTGTTGTTGTTGTAGAATTCTATGTAATTTCTTGATATGTAAAGTAATTTTTGAAGCCGAGCCACAAGTATCTGAGAAACAAGAATACTGTAAATCCTGCATCCATATACTGGATAGTTTTTTTTTTCCTACTGCTTTTGCTTCCAAAGTGGTTTGTTGACAAGTCATATTTCTGTTTTTCTCCGGGTAACCTTGGTATGCGGATCAACTAATTCCACAAGGTACCCGCTACCTCCCTCAAGTGCTGGTACCGAGTAACTCTATCCACTATGGCTTGGACAGATGGGGAAAAATCGACTAATAAATATGAGTGCATTCAAGTTATTCACAGGACCTTTGGTTCTGTTTCACAGGGCTAAACTGATTAGGGTGTTTTCTCACAACACAGAAACTAGAAAAGAAAGTAAAAAGATTACTCTTCCTCTATCATCATTTTCTACACTGTTAATTCTTTTACTCCAACTCCAAAAAACAATTAAATTTTGCACTGAATTTATGTGGTGAACTCTGCAATCCCTCTAAAATTACTAGCATTGTGAGTGGATTAGATTTCAACGTTGTCCAAATGACACCTTAGATGACCAAATGAGGATGAGAACATATGTAGCATCTACATCGATAATTCAAGTATTGTATACGTCATTAGTCCAATCCTTTGTAGGAACTACCAGTAATAACAAACTACCAAAATGAATCTATTTATCATAAAGAGATTTGTCGTTCCTCTTGACCAAAATGAATCTGTTTAGAATTTTTCTTCTGCATGTCTATGGAGTTCTGGAAAATCCAAACATCTCAGAATCCCTCAACTTTCAAAACTGATAAAAGAAAAGCTGTCCTTGTAGAAATGACTTTGATAAATTGGTCAAGGAAATTGATACTAACATAATGGAGTATGCATCATTTGCCATTGTCAACTTAGTCACCAAATATGATGTGAGAGAGCACTAGAAGTTCAAACCTTACATAATACTTGACAGAGAGGCTATTTAAGTTATTAGAAAACATTGTCCATAGTGACCACCAGCAAGACTTTTGCATCCTCACATGAAAAATGTACAAGTAAAATTTTGACTTCTTATGATACCGTTGTGCCAGTGAGTTCAAGTTGTGCTACCGCCTCGTTGATCGCATCGATGACGTTCATTTTACCCCTACACACGACCTCGTCGATTGGGGTCCTCTCATGGCTAAAACAACAGCAAAACAAAATTCAGTGAAGAGCACAAGGAGAAGAAGCAAAAGCATATTTGGTCTGCAAATCTATTAATAATTAAAAAAAAAAAAAAAAAGCTCGATGCACTAAAGCCCCCACAATGTGCAAGATCTGATGAAGGGCAGACCACAAGGGTCTATTGTACAAAGCCTTACAATAGACCCCTGTGGTCTGGCCCTTTACCAGACCCCGCGCAAAGCAGGAGCTTCAGTACTGCCTTTTTTTTTTTTGTTATTATTATTATTATATAGATGATCTGCAAATCTATACAAGTTAAAAATACATCACCTATTTAAGGCTGAGACAGTTGCACCAGCAAGGATTAAGGTCTTCACTACCTGACAAGCCATCATATAAATTAAGGGATGCTAGGGACTTATATTCCAAGAGTAATGCAAAATTTACCTCGATATGTCCGTTTAGACTAGCCCAATGAAGAGGTGTATTTTTCTCCACATTGGAAGCATTAACATCCTGTTACCAAGAATTAGATTAATCATGTTTCATCACTCAATGTATAGCTAAACATATCAAAGGATAAGAGAAGTCAAAGATCCACCACAAAGAGAATAAATATTGATAGCCAGGTAATCCCTCAATGTCTTGACTCAAATTTTCCAAAAAAAGATTTATTTTGCCCAATGATCAGAAATGCACACAAGTGTACAACAAGTGTACAACACCGTTTACTTCAGTGAAACGGATAATAATGATTATTCATTAAAGAGAGACCGTTGGATCATATCAACAAGTATGTAAACCAGTAGATATGTTCAGATATGTAATAATGCAAATAAGTGGGGCCGCCACTCACCGCTCCATTACGAATAAGATATTCTACGATGCCACAATGCCCATTTGCTGAAGCCATATGAAGTGCTGCAAAAATTAAATAGTCAAAGCAAGAAGTTAGTTCATCATGTCATATTAGGAGCCTATTCTTTTTTATAAGGACTACATGTCATGTTAGAAATTTACTAGTTCAGGCAGAATATATAATTCAAAACTTAGGACTTCAAGGTATGGCAGATACTCAACTGACCACATAAAATTCTTCATATTACTAATCAAATATTTCTAGTTACGTATGTAGTTCAAGAATTAGAACCTCAGATATGGTAGATATTCAAATATACCAAAATCTAAGATGTGGCCTAACGGGTAATGAAGTGGAAGAAAACTAAGGATAACTGCAAAAATAAAAAAACACTAAGTGATTTCTTCTCATATGCCTAAACCTTTGTAGCCAGAATTGCCCATTTTGGTGCTGGTGGAAGGTAGACGGTACCCCGTGGAATAACTGAGCTGTACACAAGCTTGTCTGAATACCACTGTTATTCCGAATTAACTCAACTCAATCAACATAGAAGGTACTCAGTTTATAACAGTTGGCATGCTTGTATCAGACTTGGCATCCAAATGTAGACACTCAAAAGGGTGGGGTCTCAAAATTCAAATTTTGAAACACGGGGTCAACCTGTGGTCAGAAGTCAGAACTTGTTAAACCAGCTGGTCATTGGTCTTCTGGTTTACGACAATCAAGAAAACTTGATCTCGCAAGTAGGCACTCCAGCTGCTGCACCATCGTGACTATGTTGCCATTGATTGCCAAGGGAAACAGGCTATCCTTATGGGGAAGTTCATAACTTTGGGGGAAAAAACAAAATGGAAAGATGTCCATTAAATTTGTGAAATTACTGGAAGTTTTTGTGTATTTAACCTTCTGAAATTCACATTTTATATACATGCAATTTAAGAATTATATAACACTACTAAATATTTGACTTTAGAAATAAGTTTAATCCCCCACCCCACACCAGAGGCTTTGGTATAGTGGTAAGAATGTAGCATGTGATGTGTGGGTTAGGCATGTCACAGGTCTAAACCATGTTGCATACAAAAGCCTGGTACTTAAGTGGAGAAGGATTGAGGAGCAGACCCATCACCCTCCGAGTTCTAACCATGTGCCATTGGCCCTCAGGGATTTCTCAATTGTAAAAAATAAGTTTAAAATATACTAAAGGCGCATCAATAAAGACTAAATCATAAGGTGTGGTGTTCAGTGAAATTTTGAGAGTTGAACAACTAATTTCATGGTTTCTCACTTTCTGTACAGTTCTACCAATATAGAAAAGAAACATGAAGTTTGCTACTTACAAATGTATGTTTTAAGATGATTCTCCACATGTATGACCAGATAAACACAAAGAGAGTGTTTTGGCTTTATAAGATAAAAAATTGAATTAATTCTCAAAAAAAAAAAGATAAAAAGATTTGATTTAGCTTATATAGGATAAAAGAAACTCTTTTAACAAAGAAGTTCATAACCCATTCCCAAACCCCTTTCCATTTCTTATCTTCATGAAACAAGAAAATCACAAGTAACTCTTAATCTTGGTTTGGTCTTCTATATTGATGAAATAATTTGAGGGAAGTCCCACTTTGATAATGTTAGTTTGCAATTCACTGTCTTGCTTAACTTTTTCCATTAGGTGACCATAGATAGGATGTGACTTCTCAGTTTTGTTTTGTTGTTGTAACATAGCGCTATTGATTACTGAAGATACTACAATCTTGTAAAAAATCAGGACTGGACCTCTGGTGCATGGACAATATTACATGGGACTCCAACATCAAGTAACCAAGAATCGGATGGGTCTGACTCTAATATCATGATAAAAACAACCTTGGTAAAATGTTGTCCAGACACTGTTCAATCTTGAATATAAGGGGTCCAATATATTTAAACCCAATTCCTGAAGAAACCCGATTGCACCTTTTGTTTATGTAAACATAACCTTGCCGAAAGCCGGACTACGTCACCTGAAAACATGTAATATGTGTCTTGCCTCCAGTTATAAAGGTAACCTATATTTTTTCTAGAAATTGTTTGGCAATTCTACTTTAAAGTATAAAACTTAGAAGTTGAACTTCCCTAGTAAAAGATTACACCTTTACAAGATATTGACTTGTGCCCAAATGTCAACCCACTGGGTATGTTGTTGTTGTTGCTCAAATGTCAACCCAAAAGTTTTCCAAATTGTAGAGCAACTTTCTTCCAACAAAAACAACAAATGAAGAAATTGCCAAGTTGATCTCCAATACCATGATAGATTCCAGGTCTACTGGGGAAATTCCCTTCTCTAATTTTCCTACCTTAATCCTGAAGTAACTCATCGTGTTCTGCCAAACGTATCAGTCTCTAAACAATCTAGCTAAAGCTTTTAAATAAGATGATCGCCCACTTCAACACAATATTAGAGCAGGCAAAGATCATGAGTTAAAATCTCACCAACACCCAAAAATCAAAAATATAATTTTTCTTTTCACGTGTTTGGACTTTGGCCCATGAAAAGGAACCACGCCAACACATGAGAGCTTGTTGAGACATAATATATATAGGCAACTAAAAATGTTCTCTCTAACTGCTTAAGTTTTTAATTGAGATGGTCACACTCTGCTTGACTAGCCATCAAATGATCAAATAAGGTATATGAGAAGTATAGAGGTATGATATTCTCAGATAGGGTAGCTACCAAATCATAAAATAACTCATTTCAAAAACTTAAACCTGTTCGTCCCTCAGAATCCTTTGAATCAAGAGAAACACCAGAAGATGCTAAGCTCATGACATCATCCAAATCATCATATCTGGCAGCCTGTTAATAGAGAACAAATGATTGAGAGATCAAGAGCATTAACTCAAGCAAAAAGCCTACGCCACTTGGGTGCAAATTGAATGTAAAATTTTATTTACTTAAAATTGGAATTCATAGAAGTTCAAAGTTAGCCAGACTTCTATATCTACTGCAGTGATTAAGTTATTTTTCACTAATTCTGTAAATCAAGACTACTGGTATATCATGGTCAACATAAAACAAACACATAAGCTAACTTGAGGTACCTCAAGCAAGGCTTCAATAGATTCAGACGTTGTTCCAGAAGGAGTCTGCTCCACTGTAACCTCGTCAGCTCCCATACCTGACAATTTCCAAAACAACTTTATGTGTGATTAAAGAGAGCAATAGAGATAGAAAGACAGATCAACTTTTTGCAGATGGCTTTAGCAACTGTATCAGAATTGGGGTCAAAAGTCATTTGGTTAAGTTGGATTATTGAATAACATCAATCACCTACACCTAGATTCCGAAATAGTTGGATTCATTTATAGATTCCATTCCATTCAGGTCCATTTCATCAGTAGCCACCAGTCTACCATGGTCCCACTAGATCTAAGAATTCAGAAGCATAAGCAGACCATTTTATTTTCTTCTAAATACAAGTATTAGCTGGGCCAACTTGCTCGCACATCCACTTGACATCTTTTACAACTCAATTGCACAACCAATAAGTAGTAGGCAATTGGAAAAATTAACTTAGGTGTTTGGTACTTTGGTTACAAGGATAAGAGATTACAATCTTGGATAAATGTAGGACATTTTATTCCGTTATAAGTAATCCCATGATTATTTAAACAACAAGTGTTATTCTTTTGCCACAATCAATATAGACAACAATACCAAGATTAATAATCCTGGAGATAAAACAAGAAAGTGACATATGTACTCCTCCAAAACTCTTTTTCCAAAGTTCTTCAAGAAACCCAAGACTAAAATTGAAAATAAAAGTTCATAAAACCAAACACATGATTCAAATTATACCCGGAAAATCACATTTTCAGTCCAATGAACCAAATATCTAACAATAAAAGTACACCCGCTAAATAATCTCGTTATTATTTAATCGCCGTAATCCCCACATTGTAATCACACAAACTGTCCACAAACCAAATGACCCCTTAAGTGTCTGAATACTTCAACTCTTCAACCTCTAGTCCATCTCCTTCGGGACCTTGTTAAGATGTATTATTATTACTTCTTGGATATTTTTTTCCTGATAATCGTGTGTGGAGCCAATTTGCGTGCACCTCGACTAATTCCACGGGATACCTGTCACCTCCCACCAATCAAATAACCCCTCAAGTGTTTGAATCATTCAACTCTTTAACCTAGTCTGTCTCCTTGGACCTGGTTAAGATGTATTGCTATTACTTCTTAGATTATTATTATTTTGATAATTGTGACATCCAGGCCAGTTTATGTGCACCTCGACTAATTCCACTAAGTATCTATCACCTGAGTCACCTCCCTCCCACCAGCAAATGGTAACAGGTAACTCTGTGCACAAATGCTAAAACAGATAGAAGAAATATTCTGTCTGTGCCGGAAATTGAACCTGAAACTGCTCGACCCAGTTCATTCACATGCTATTACTACTCAGAATTTGGTTGCTTGATATATACAAGGAATGATTTTCGGCAGCAGATGCAACAAGGCAAAAGGAGGCACAAAAGAGAGAGAAATTACCTGATACTAAGTGTTGCAGCAAAAGGGATCGATAGTATAGAGATGGAGACGGCGGTGACGTCGCGGCGTTGACGGCGACGGCGTTGACGGCGACGGCGGGAGAAACTGATGAATAGTGCACAGCGATGATAACCCCTCCTTAATATGAATTCATTGTAAATATTTAAGTTTGGTTCGAGTGATAATTAGATTTGGTGTAATTGGGCTCATATAATTTAAAATTTATATTTTCTTTAAAACACTTTACTTGTTTTTTTTTACGAAAAAGGTCATAAACACTGCCTTAATTATAAGAGTAGGTCAAAAATGTAACTATACTTTTATCGTATTTAATCTTTTAACTATTTAAAAATTTATCAATTTTGATTTCTTAATTATACATTTACCGATTTTAGTTCTTTAAGTATTCAAAATTTATCAGTTTTGATCTCTTAACTATATATTTATTGATTTTAGTCTTTTAAGTATTCAAAAAAATATCATATTTGGTCTTTGTCCATTTTTTTAATACAAATAGCTTAGGTTTGTATTAACAGAACTCTTTGTGAAATTAAATCTTTAATCCATTTTTAAGTTGTTTCTCTATTCCCATGTTTTTTTCTTCAAATTACTCTAATGAAAAGAACAATAGCCTCAACGATTCAAAATAAAATTAATGAGGAAAAAATATATAAATCCTAATTTTATTCAATGGAGTACAAAATGAAGCATAAAGAAAAATAAGAGAATTGATCTTATAACTTAAATTTCTCTACGTAAAATAAAATGAATAGAATAATAAAATCAATCTATTAAAAAAAATTACAAATCTACCATTTTATAAATTTCATACTCTGAAAAATCAAACAAACTTCCTTCAATAAAATCGTTGGAGTACATATTTTGGAGTAATAATTTTTTTCTTTTCTATAATAAAGTTTAGCATATTCAAGTCAGTATTAACAATAATATGCTTCATTTTATCGTATGTTGAATGAAATTATGATTTCTATTGTTTTTCTCGTGAATTTTATTTTGAATCGCTGAGGTTAACGCTCTTTGCATAAGGGTAATTTAAAGAAAAGTAGCAAGGAAAGAGAAACAACTGAAAAAATGGCTAAAGAATTTAATTTCTCGAGACATGAATTTTGTTATTATAAACCTAAGTTATTTGTATAAAAAATTGGTAGAGACCAAACCTAATAAGTTTTTAAATACTTAAAGGACTAAAATCGATAAATGTATAGTTAAGGGACTAAAATCGATAAATGTGTAGTTAAGGGACTAAATCTGACAAATTTTTAAATAGTTGAAGGACTTAATCCGACGAAAATATAGTTAAGAGACCATTTTAAACCTACGCCTATAGTTAAGGGACTATTTATGGCATTTTCTCTCTTTTTTACTATTATATTTTATATCATATCCCTTAAAATTATGACGTCTTTCATTTTGACATTTAAGTTAGGAGTTGTTTTTATTGAATTTATATGCAATACAAAAGTTATATTCCTTTTAGATCACTTACATGTCATTTTTTATTTTTTTTGATAACCGAGAAATTCGTTTGTGATCCGTCCTTTGGACCAATCACAGCCTTCTAAACTTTGTGGATAATGGGCCCTTACATGTCATTTTACTTTCACTAAAAATAGATAACTTAAAATAGTTGTTACTTACCCTCTGTTTGGATTATTGTTACTCATTGTATTGTATCGTTATTATACCTACAGTGTTTGTTTTGATTGTTACTTAAAATGTATTGTATTGTTAAATTCCGTTGTTACATAATAATGAAAATCCCTATTTTTTGGAACAATCGATTTGGTGTGTTCCCATTGTTACGTAATTTCTTTTTCCAATTATTTCTTTACATAATATTTTACCCTCTACCTTATATTATTTAATTCCAGTCAAACCTCCTACCCTAGAATAATTAAGGATATTTTAGTAAATTTATAGATTACAATACAGTACGATACAATCAAACCAAACAATTAAAATGTTATTAAACAACAAACAATACAGTCTAGTCAAACATTGTATCTACCATACAATAGAGTACAATACAATACATTATGAAACAATGAGTAACAATGATCCATAAACATTAACTAATTAATATAGAAAACGTAAGTGAAGAGCACATACACATACTTTAATATTGTGATTGCTTAGATTAATTCTTTTTTTATTTATTGAAAAAATCAATATTTTTAAATAGGGAAAATGGTTCGAAATATATCCAAACTTTGATAGAAATTATTGCAACAATCCAAAACTTTGAACAAGACCTATTACCCCCTGCACTATTTAATGGTGCATTTTAAATGTATATATGTGTCTGTGTGACTATTTATACTATGATGTTCACGTGGGCACATATATTACCTTAAAATACACTATTAAAAGGTCATTTCCAAAGTTTGGTATTGTTACAACAATTTCACTCAAAGTTCGAATATATTTCAGATATTTTTCCTTTTTAAATAATTAAAAGAATATAATAACCAAAACACATAATTATTAAGGGGCGTACAAACAAAAAATATAACATGTAAAGCGATATTAAGTACGCACCCCCAAACCTAGAGAAATGGAGAAGATAGATAAGCATGTGGCCTTCACGGATCTAAAACATGACTCACATTAAATTGAATAAGACTTAATGTTGAACGATTAACTTGTCAATTGAAGTGTACTTGGCTATATGTGTAGAAAACATGGGTTAGTTAAGTAAAGTCTATATGTGTTCTTCATCTTGTACCTAGGGCAAGTGAAAAGCAACACATGTATCTAATCTGAAACAAATATATGATATGTTTGAGAAATAATATGTGAAGTGTAGAATAGAGATGCAAGTCAGATAAAAAAAAGATAAAACAATTATATGCAAACTAATATACTACTATAATGCACAACAATAAAATTTGAAATTGTGGAGCCCAATCATCTTATCGTGCACAATAACAACACCTCATAACTATAAGGATAACTCTAGTCCAATCGTCTTACCGTTTTGACTGTGGATGGTGGCTTTGGATCAACGCATTGTCGAGAGTCTCCGCCAAATATAAAAGGTATTTTCAGCCCAATCATCATATACGTTATATAAAATAAAACGAATACATCAATCATTAGACTAAATAGACATAAACAATCATACAAAATGAGTAATATTCAAGCTATGATATATTTTAGAGATATCACATTACCCCAAATTTCATTGGACTAGTCGAGCACATGCTCGCTTCACGCAAGCATCAGACAGTAAAAAAAACATACAAGCAAAGATCAAGCTCAAAAGAACAACACTCAAAATCGATGTCTAAAATCAAAATATTAAACTTTATAATATACAAATTATGATTTTAAGTGAAAATTGCAAAGAAGTGATCCTATATACATTGAGTTTTAAATATTGCAATATTTGCCTTTATGATTTCTTGATTAAAAAAAGAAGAGATACAAAAAGATTCACCTTCTAATATATGAATCAATCAAATGTGGCATTAAAAATAATTGATTATTTAAAGTTTTTGAATTGAAATTAGAAAATATATTCATAAGAAACACGTTTTTTTTACATACAAAAAAAATAAATACAAATGATGAGAATACAAATATATGATTTAATTTCATATCAACTTATTCAATCCTATCTCTACCAAGTTTCTTTCAAAAAATGTTAAAAGATTTGATTTTTTTAATTAATATATATTATATACTATACTAAATATTTTTTTTGGGCCTTAAATATTTTGGGGGTGGGGGTGGGGGTGGGGGTGGCATTCACTTAGTTCTTGCCAAATACCATCTGGACTTTGTTCTCTCCGCCCGAATTCGTTTTTTCTTTATTATAACAAACCAACTTTTCACCTATTCTGTGTGTGCATATATATTTGATTCTTCATCTCCCTCATTATTATACTGCATTTTCTCTTCATTTGTTTGAATCAAGAATCCATTTTTCTTCGTGGGGTTTTCTAGATGGCTGCTATTATACAAGGAATTGGTGCTGCTACCGCACTAACCTCAGCCAATTCTTTGGACACCAAGAAGTCATTTTTCTCTAATTCTCGCAGATCTTTGTCAGGTTTGTTGCCAAGTTTGGATCTTTAGCTAGTATTCGAAATGGGGTTTTGTTAGTCTTGCTTAAATTTGTGTCTTTTTGTTTTTTTTATTCTGGGTTTATCTGATCTTTGTGTCTTTTGGGTTGTTTTTGATCTGTTTCAAGTATTATTTGGTCCACTGAGAGAATTTTGTATATTCCATTTAGTCCAAATTCCAGTCATTTGAAGGTTCTTTATGGTTTGGTTCTGATGTATGTCGTTTGTGTAGTTGGTGCAGAGAGGAAAGGAAGAACTTTTGTGGTTAGATCTGATGGGCGTTTGAGCTATGGTTTGAATGGACGTGGAGGAAGAGCTGAACAATTAATTACAAATGCTGTTGCTGTTAGTATTCTTTACTCTCTAATTATGATTGTGTGTTTATGTATGCATATAATCATTTACTAGCAGAAATGTGCAGAAATCAGCACTCCATCCATTTCAACTTGTTTGTTTGGTTTTGACTTGCACGAAGTATTAAAAAGTAAAGAATACTTTTGAATATTGTGTCCTTAAACTAAAGATATGTAGAATGTATGAAAATGCCTTTTAATTTTTTGGTCTTAAACATGACATGTGGAAAGTTAAATTGAAGAGTTGCTAAAAAAAAGGGAAGATCCAACCTTTCTTAAATGAACTTTTCAAAAAAGTAAACACAAACAAATTGAGTAAATGTTATTGTTTTGGACTTCGAGATTTGATGTTGTGTGGCTTAATATTTTATGCATTGTGAATGACACACTTTAATCATTTATGATGATTGCTCCAAACAAGCGCAAACTTTATTGCCAAATGTCTCTTTAATTCTTTTACAGGCTAAAGAAGATACTGCTGCAGCTTCTACCTCATCAAAGCCAGGGTATATTTACTTGTCTTCTGAGTTGTACACACATATAATGCATACATATCTTTACAGTTCAAATTGCTTTCTTGTAGTTG
>JAJOOS010013551.1:0-10291 GCA_029582725.1 Solanum chiquidenum
AAGTATCACTTAAATAAATTATTCGCCTCTTACTTGATTTAAAAATAAGTAAATAAATAAATAAATTTACAAAATGCTTCACTTAAATAATATTACAATAATTTTCTATTTCTCCCTTAAAGTGGTCCTAACTATAAAAAATAGTTTAATTTTTGCAAATCAAGTTACAACACTTTAGCCAAATAAATAATTACCGGATAACCGCGTATTAGCGGGCATTTTGGGTGCTTTAAACTCCTTCCCAAAATGCTAATAAGAACCTCGAACCCCTTTACAATATTTTCAATTTGATTTCCTGTTTTAATCTATTGAAAATCAGTTTTCTTAAAAATTAAGTGGCGACTCTAAACCAGTCCAAATTATATTTTCCTAAATAAAACAAATGGAACCCGAGTTGATTATCTTTGTAACAAGCTGGGCATGATCAATATATATGCTGCAGCTTGAGGGGGAGTGTTATAGAATGTATATAAACTTAAATCTAGTAATATACATAGCTATATTTAGGTAGCAGATTTATAGGAATCACTGCAGATTCATAGGAATCAATCTTAATTTCTTTCCTTAGTTAGCACTAATGTATAGTATTTATTCACTGCTAAACTACTGCAATAAGACAAGATTTTCCATTGAATTACAACTATATATTTACCCATATCTTGTATTAAGTCATGCATTTGAATTCTATCATCATCAGAGATGAACACAAGAGATTTGTCAATAAGGACACTCAATTCAATACCTGCTCCAGCATAACAACTCTCAAGAATTTGCATGATGTAATCTTTTGTTTGTCCTCGTAAGAAGCATGCTATATCTAGAAATACATCTCGTTGTATGGTCTCCAGTCCATCATAGCTAATTTTGAGCTTTTCAACGATTTCTGATTTAGAGTTCATTTTCATTTGCTCTATAGCACTTCTCCACGCAGTTATGTCCCTATTGTGTAAGAAAGAACCCCACACTTTTAGGGCTAAAGGAAGTCCATTCGCATGACCTACCACCTCCAACATTAGCTTCTCAAATGACTTATCTAGAACTTCGTCCTTGAAAGCATGTTGATTGAACAATTGAATAGCTTGATGATCAACTAGTGTAGTCACTTCATATACTACATCATTCTTCCCTATCAAATGTTTGTCTCTTTTGGTTGCAATAATCCTACTGCCCTTGCCAAACCAATCAAGGTCCCCTGCTAGGTTATCCAAATGGTCTCCGTGATTTATGTCATCAAGCACAACTAAGACCTTCTTAAAACGAAGTCTACGAGCCATCAAGTGCTTCCCATCCACCTTATTACTCACGTATTCTTCTTTTTTCCTTAGCAGTTTAGAGAGAAGGATATTTTCAGAAAGTGCATTTCTTTAGTTTCTTTGATATCCGCAAGGAAACAAGCACTATCAAATTGAGGTGACAGCATATCAAAAATTGCTCTTACTTTCGTCGTTTTACCAACTCCCCCCATTCCCCAGATTCCCACAATCCGAACATCATTGATTTCCATCTTTAGTAGGGAATTTACTTTCTCTAAATGAGTATCTATTCCCACAATATCTTGTAAATAAGATAAAGAAATCTTACATAATTTGGAAGAGATTTGGTTGACAATCTGCTGAATATTCTTTGATTCGATCCTACACAAATAAGAAGCTTAATTGTGGATAAATGAAAAAAAGTCAAGTATTAGTAAGTACTTCACATAAATCAAACTCTTGTTATCAGGTAATTTTGTTGAAGTGATAAGAACTGTCTTTCTATTTTCCAGAAATTATAAAATAAAACATTTCTAATGTCTAAAATAGAGATAACATAAATTGTTTATACTCACCCTTGGCGGATATCACAACCTTTTAGATCTGCGGCATCACTTAGAGCAATCCTCCATCTTTTTACCTTGTGCATTCCTTCAACATCATCCTTATACCTCGATTCGTGTTTGGCAAATGCTTCTGCAAAGCTCTCACTTTGGTATCGAACATGTGATGGATCCACATCATAGAAGATCGGTATGACTGTTTGTCCATATTGAGTCTTGCAATCCATAATCTTCACTAGTTTATTCAAACACCACCTTGACGTAGCATAATTCTTTGAGAAAACAGCAAGGGCAACTTGAGACTCTTCTATAGCTTCACGAGTTCTTCTGAGATGGAATCTCCATGCTCTAGCCTTTTATCATCTTGAAAAGTGAATATCCCCTTGTTTTTCAAACCTTCGTACAAGTGACCCATAAATGTTCTCACAGTGTCTGCACCTCTAAAACTAAAAAAGACATCATACTTCCATCGAGGACAGTACTGTGAATTACTCGCAAATGAGGAAGAAGATGATATGGATTCAATTAAACGTCTGAGAAGAAAAAGAAAACACAAATTGTAGCTGTGGTAATAGAAAGAAAATGAAAGAGTGAATCAGATGGCCCTCTCCTTAAACTAATTAATTGATGGAAAAAGTAGGGAAAATGCATAAGTACCCCCAACCTATGCCCGAAATCTCAGAGACACACTTTTACTATAATACTAAGGTCCTATTACCCCCGAACTTATTTTATAAATAATGAACTTATTTTATAAATAATTTTCTACCCCTTTTCGGCCTACGTGGCACTATCTTCTGGGCCCAGCGCGTGTTGACAATTTTTTCAAGGATAGTGCCACGTAGGTTGAAAAGGGGTAGAAAATTATGTATAAAATAAGTTCGGGGGTAATAGGACCTTAGTATAGTATAAGTGTGTCTCTGGAATTTCAGGCATAGGTTGGGGGTACTTATGCATTTTCCCTAAAAAGTATATTTTGATTTATTATGTTACAACTTTACTTCAACAGGTCCTAGTGAAAACAAAAGAATCAATTTATTGAATCCATGTTGAGCCACACCTACCCCAACTTTAATAAAAGGAAGTGGGAAAGTCATTGAGAAAGAAAAAAGTGAAAGAGATTTGTCCTTTCCTTAATTAAACTAATTTGTGGATGGAAAAAGTGACCTTTGAAATTCTAAAATATGTTGCAAAGAAGATGTTGAGACAAACGAAATTTAGCAGAAACTAACATTTAGAGGTATTATCTCTATAGTTTTTCTATTTAATACATAAATATGTTATTTAACTTGGTTTCAACTGACATTTATGTCTCCGTTGGATATCTATGTTGAATCGACTTATTGCGAGTTAATTCACCTCGATATCTTGTACCTGCATAGGGGCCTAACTTAATTCAGATTTGTGTTGGAAGGTCTCACATTGAGGGTAAGACACTTCCTAACAAAGAGGTTACTCAATTTCCAAGGCTTGAACCCAAAATATTTTATTAAGAATGAAGCAGTAATTATCACTCAACCATACTCATTGCATTTGTTGGTATCCCTCTCTCTTCTTCCAAAAAAAAAAGACCCCTAATTTTCTATATTTGTAGTCTTACATGATATAGTTACAACCTATTATAAAATCACAATGAAGAAAGGGTGAAATATACTCACAGATAAACTGCCACCATTTACGCTCAAATTGTCCTTCGACATAGCATTAGAAAAAATTCTGAATATCTACTAATGAGAGTAATGCAATACAATTAAAGAATGTGACGTAATTTAAGTGGTTAATTTATCTACAAATGTCATAGTAACATCATCAAGATTATATCCACTAGCATTAGTTATACTTAATCCTAGTGCTAGATCGATAATTTACAGTGCTTCATACTCACAAACTATTTCTATCATGTTGATTCGATATGAATGGAGATTATGCTTCTTCAGTAGAACTTGGTGGTGGGGGAGAAAATATTTGAGCTTATTCTACCACTGGAAGTACATTTGATTCCTGGAAATAGTTCCTCTCTGCTCCCCTTGCTTTGTGATGTGAGACGACTTACTAATGCTTCTATCGTTCACCCGTTTTGACACAGGTTTCTTGCCTTACACACATTCATCTATCTGCAGTTAGATTTAGGGAAGGCTAGTCATCAGAAAATGTGAAGATAGTAATTTTATTTTATTATGAAACGTGGTATTCTGGTGTAAGAGAGGAGTCGTGTCACCTTTACAAATAAGAGTAGAATATATGTAAATTTGAAGAGAACGGATTATTGCATACCCAAGTTCTTTCACAAATCTCTTTCTCAGGCCAAGATTCTAGTTGTTCTGTTACAAACAGAAGAAACATGTGTCCTTCATAGGCGGAGTTCACTGATGTTGTTCTCAAAGTACCATGATACCAGTTAACACTGCAAAAGTATCAAAAATCAAAAGAGTGATCCCTAATCCACAATGATTTCACAACATCTTATAATTTCACATTTTCCATCAAAAGAATTATGAGAGAACTGAAAGAGATAACGAGGGAGACGAACCTCAACTTCACTCCAGCTTCCCCCACCGTCTCACACTGTGCTGCATCTTCAACCTCAAATACCTTGTAATGTTATCAGAGTATTCGACAGCATCTGGTCACAGAGTCATGGTTTTCATGGTGATCGTGGTGTTTATACAACAAACAAAGTCCACACTCCTTCACTTCTTCAGAAAAAGTTAACTTAATGCACCTAAAGTCATTTGGTGTTTTTCCATTTGCCTTCAATTTATCCAATAAGCCAGTAAGAGGTACCAAGAAAAAATGAATAGCAGGAAAAAAACGATATACTGAATGTATGGATAAGGCAAGTTTCTGGGCGATACACGTCACCGGCCTCCCATGATAACAAAACAAGTGAGCTATGCCGTCAATATATTGGCTAGACAAACATACAGCAAATCCTAAGAAGTTCTCACTTACATACCAATTTTTAGGCAATTTGACAAATATTTTATTACCATCTTCCCGATGGTGGAACCATCTTGGGATATTATCCCCCTCAGTGCTGAACACTCTTAATGACAAGAAATCTGAAGTACAGACGTCATGCTGCAATGACGAGATATTCTGAAACAACGAATTACAAATCGAATCATTGCTCCAATCTGCCGCAATTGTATTTAGTTGTTGTGGAAATTCTGGCAGCTGTATAAGCCTCATGCAATGTGATAAGTCCAAGGTTCGAAGAGCACCAAGTTGGGCTATGCTATGAGGCAAATACTCAATTGGAGTATAACTGGCACAAAGGTTCTCCAGTTTTTCTAAATCACCTATCTCTTCTGGCAAGCTTTCAAGTTTTGAGCAGTTCGACACATCTAGCTTCACCAAGACTTTAAACTTACAAATGCTGGTTGGAAGAGATACAAGGTTATTCATAAAACTCAAATCTAGCTCTGTACGATGAGGTTGGAGATCAAAGAAAGATAATGGCAGTTCCCTTATCCCAGAGTGTGACATGCCAATCTTTAACTCCGGTTTCATCCTTCCTAGGATTTCTGGAAATTTCTCTAAACTATAGCACTTGTGTAGATCCAGAGATTCAAGAGATTCCACATTAACATATGGAAACCTCTCAAGTGTTGTACAATAATACAAATTTAACTTAATGAGTTTTTTGCAATACTTGAGGGAAGGATGAACTTCTTCAAGACTCGTACATTCCTCTAGATTCAAATACTCCAAATTTGGCATCCCCTCAAAATCTGGTGTTCTCTTCAGGCTTTTAGAGCTGCTTAGATTTATACTTCGTAGCGACTGAAATTGCTGCTATTCAAAACACAGAAAGAATGATGAAGAATGATCCAAAAGTAGTAAACGTGTGAAATGAGATATTGTTTATTTTACTTTGTATGGAAATTACATGCTCAGAAACTAGATAAAAATCATGTTTTATTATTATAAATAAAAGCTAAATATCTAAAAGAAGACCTGAATCTTAGCATGATTTATTTGATGAAAAATTATGATTATATGTTCTCATTTACCCCTGGACGTTGATGTAGAAAAGAATGTGAAACACCTTTTTAGGCGCGTGAGTGTAATGAAAACAATGGCCGATGAGAAAAGTTGCACCAACATATTTCTTTTTGTTTCGTCTTTAGATGCAGAGGTTGGAAATGCAATATATTTTATTTAAACACAAGAATCATATATAATTCTAGGACAAGACAAAATAGAAAGTATCTGAAATAGAATGGTACCTTTGTTTCATTCCATAAATAATGCAATGAATTCCATGGGAGATCAAGATGAACAAGCTTTCTGGGATTAAAATTTTCTGCCAATAACTTCCAAGGATAAAGAGGCCAGGAAAACAACCGCAAGTTGTTGGAAAGGTACTCAATGGAGTCATCATGGCAATTGGAGTCAGATGAAAATGAGGAGGTCGTCTTATTTTTTTTGTCCCCATTATCCATGCATAATATCCTAAGCATTTTCATATTTTTCATTGCCTCTTTATTAAACCTTAGTTTTCCAAAATAAGTAAAGCAGATTGCTTCCACTGCCATGGTCCCCTAGGAAAAAGATCATGAGACAAATTATAACTTCAGTATAAAATCCGCTAATCAATATCACTACTTTCTTACGCCTTGCGTGCAAATTTTCGATATGTTTTGTACTTATTTTTGCACTTCAAGTTGTTGAAGAGCAAGTACCATTAAAAAAGATTAAGGTACAATATTAGTTAAGTATTTCTTAAGAAATATGTCGCTCAAGTTAAAAAGTTTTTCATGCTATGATAAAACAAACAGTAATTAGAGTAATTCATAATTTATTAACATGAGATAAACAAACTAGATAGTGTGGATTTGAAACAACTTAAATGACTTGTGCCTGAGTATATGAAGCTAGAGGAACAGATATTTGAAATATGAATTTTTAAATGACTATTGCATTGGCTTACCATATTGTCCATCATCACATCTTCGAAATCTTCAACATTCCATATTCTGCTACATTTTCCGGAATCTTTTTGCATTTTCACTATGTATTTGCCCATATCTTCAATCAAGTCATGCATTTCAATTCTATCATACTTAGAGATGAACACAAGAGATTTGTCAATTAGGACATCCAATACACATTCAGCTCCAAAATCACAGCTCTCAAGGATATGCATGACTGCTTTTCTTTCATTCCCACGGAAGAAACATGCGATGTCTAGAAATATCTCTTTCTCTTCGGGTTCCAACCCATCATAACTTATTTTGAGTTTTACAACAATTTCTGAATTAGAGTTTTTCTTTATTTGGTCTATAGTTCTTCTCCACTGAGTTAGGCCTTTCTTGTGCAGCAAAGAACCCCACACCTTGAGGGCTAAAGGAAGGCCTTTAGTGTGATTTACTACCTCCAACGAGAACTTCTTAAAACACTCATCTGGAACTTCTTTTTTGAAAGCATGTTGATTGAACAATTGCATAGCATCATCATCAGGTAGTGTAGGCACTTCGTATATTGCAGCATCCTTCTCTATCAATTGTCTGTTTCTAGTTGTTACAATAACTCTGCTGCCATTACCAAACCAACCAACACCACCTGCTAAATACTCCAAATGATCTCTTTCATCAATGTCATCAAGCACAATCAACACCTTCATTGAAGAAAGTCTGTTCGGAATCACGCACTTCCCATCATGCTTATTATTGACGTAATTATCTTTTTTTCTTAACAATTCAGAGAGAAGGGTATTTTGTATGGAATGTAGCTGATTCTTTCTTGCATTTTCTTTAACATCCTCAAGAAAACAAGCTGCTTGAAATTGATGAGATAGAGTATCAAAGATGGCTTTTGCTATCGTCGTTTTACCAACTCCGCCTATTCCCCAGATCCCTACAGTCCGAACATTATTGATTTCTATTTGAAGTAGGGATTTTAGTTCCTCTAAATGAGCATTTATTCCCACAACATCTTGCAAATAAGATAAAGAACGAGCACTCTTGCAAAATTTGGAAGAGATGTGGTCGACGATCTGTTGAATTTTCTCTGATTCAATCCTACATAAATAAGAGATTGATTGTTGACGATGTGAGAAAGTCAAGTATTAGAAAGTATTTTCATATTTAAATGTTGAAGAGCGTATTAAATAGGAAACATTATAGCTCAGGGTAATAGAAACATATTATGTGTTTTCAACTCACCCGTCACGAATATCATATCCTTTTAGATTTGCTGCAGCTGTTAGAGCAGTTCTCCATCCTTGCACCTTCTGCATGCCCTCAACATCATCCTTATACCTAGATTCGTGTTTGGCAAAAGCTTCTGCAAAACTCTCACTTTGGTATCGAACATGTGATGGATCCACATCATAGAAGATCGGTATGACTATTTGTCCATTTTCTTCCTCCTTGCATTCCATGATCTTCACTAGTTCATTCAAGCACCACCTCGATGTAGCATAATTCTTTGAGAAAATGATGAGTGCAACTTGAGACTCTTGAATAGCTTTCAAGAGTTCTTCAGGGATGGAATCGCCTTGCTCTAGCCTTTTATCATCCTGAAAGGTGAATATTCCCCTGCTTTTCAAACCTTCGTACAAGTGACCCGTAAATGTTCTCCGTGTGTCGGCACCTCTAAAACTTAGAAAGACATCGTACTTCCATCGAGGACAGTTTTGTGAACCACTCGCAAAAGAAGAAGAAGCCATGGATTCGGTTAATTTGTTGAAATTTGAGAAGAAAGATTAGAAGTGTGTGGATAGATAGAATTGATGATATTTGGGACAAAGTTATATTATTATAATATATACAGGAAGATGGGGTCTAGTATTGAATTATTGCTATGGGATCCACAAACAAAATGGACAGCTCAAAATATAAGTGGATGAAGCTGCAACAACAAAAGACTGTACTTTGGAAAATATCTGATGAATCAAATTATATGGAAAATGCTACATGTGTTCTTTTGCAAATCTATTTATCAAGCACAGAATCTAGTCCTTTATAAACAAAAAAATCAATTTGTTTAATATTTTCATCCAACTTTAATAGAAGGAAGTAGGAAATTCCTTCAAAGACCCAAAACTCCAAAGTGATAGGTACATGATGGACAGCTAAAAGTACAAACCCATTTATGAATGGAAAAAGTGAATTAGATGGCCCTCATTTATGAATGGAAAATAAGAAATTTGGTTGCCTTAGCTTGTAATTCTATTTAAAATTCAAATAGAAAATACACATTTTGTTTCAATTATTTTTATTTTAAAAAAAAAGAACGTTTCTTTCCTTTTATTCAAGGGAAAATGACGAGGGCAACTTGAGAGTATTTGAAAGCTTTCAAGATTTCTTCTAGGAATCGACATGCTCTAGCCTTTTATCAATTAAAAGGTGATTATCCTCCTCCTTGTTAAAAGTTCTTACAAGTAACTCGTAATTGTTTTACGAGTATCTTCACCTCCCAGTAATCTATGTCAAACCCGGAGCCTACACCCTGGACGTGGCGGGCACTCGAGAACCATTGCTGGTCCCTAAGCGAATCCTCATCCTGATTGACTACAAGAGGAAGACTAACTCAATCATACATAAGCTTAAAACTAAATTTATTTCATGGAACTCAAATACTCAACCTTTAAAAAAGTCTGTACAATACTCAAAAGAAAGTAATTATAGAAAACTCCTCAACTATGTCTATCTATGAAGCCTCTACTACTCAAGATGGATGTAGGGACAAGACCCACGACATCTCAAGACAACTGACTAGAAAGTAAATATGGAGACCTCTGGGATACTAAGAGGTTCACCAAAGCTAACTGGAGTGTAGAGTGATCTCAACGAAGCGCCTGTTGATAATCCTTAACACATGTATCTACATCATAAAAGGATGTAGGTCGAATGACATCTGTACATGAAATGTACGAGTATGCAATAATGATAAGTAAACAAATAACTGAACTGATAAGACTGCAATAGATAAAACATAAAATCTACTGAATGTAAAGGATAAAGGAATGAAATCATTTAAAACTTTACAAAAACACTTACTCATCTTTGAACCTCAACATAATAAGTGATACAATAAAAATATACTTTTAACTCTATTTGGAAGATTCTTGGGGGTACCTTGACAAGATATTTTGAATTTTTTTATAAATTCAAAATATTTAATTAAGAATGAAGGAATAATTATGACTCTACCATAATCATTATTATTATTTGATCTCTCATTTAATAATTGTAATTAACTAATAATTCTTTTTATTTATGGACTCACCATAAGAAAAATTGGACCATATCCCTGTAGAGAATAGCAGAAGAAAAGTATAATTAAGGAATCCTTCTGCTAGCCCAAGATATATCGTTAACTAAGATCCGAAGATTCAACTAAGGAAGAGGAAGCTAGAAAGGAGAACTTGTTTATGTAAGAAGACTCTTTTATTTGAGTTGTTCTTGGATTTCTTGGGTTGTCTTGGGTTGTATACAAATGACAATGGTCACCCCTATTTATACT
>JAJOOS010013554.1:0-14201 GCA_029582725.1 Solanum chiquidenum
AAATAAAAACGACGGACAGCGTGGTTATTGTTTAATTTATAAATAATTATTTTTAATAAAAAGCGACGGACTAAGAGATGCCGTCCGTCGCTTTTTGTAAAATAATTTTAAAAATAATTATTTTAATTAAAAAGCGACAGACGACATCTCTTAGTCCGTCGCTTTTTTGGAGCGACGCTGTCCGTTGCTTTTTCTTCCGTCGTTTTTTAGCAGTTTTTTAGTAGTGGTTGTTAAGATTGACTTTACTTGCTTCAAGTTATGAATATGGATGGTTCCTTGTATATGAGTATTGGCTATAGGTGAGGTCAAGGTGTGATATGTATGATGTTGGTGACCTAAAAGTGGTACTTGGCATATGGTAGGGTTATGGGATCTTGCCTTTGCATTGCACTACTATAGCTTTGGGGTTTCTTATGATATAGTTTGACTTATGTTTCTTCACAAATGTGCATGATGGCTTTTAAACTTGATAAATGCATGATTTCAACTAAATGTCCCTTTTATGGATGTTTTATGTATTTTTGTGCATAACTACCATACTTAGTACTTTATGTGCTAACCCATATTTCTACATTTACTATGAGTGTAGGTTCCGGTCGTTGAGACGTACTTTTCATTTCAAGTGAAGATTGGGTTGACTATTCCCTAGGCTTGGTGAGTCGTCATGTTTTGAGGACAAGATGTTATTCTTTTCTAGCTTTTATTGTACTTTCTATTTTTGAAACTTTATTGTAAAGGGCTTGGACCCTAATTGTATTCTCTATTGTACTTGATGGTGATTGAGACAAGGTCTAGACTCTTATATTCGTTTATAAAAAATAAGATGACTTCTATTGTAAAAGTTTTGAATTCCGCATCATTTCTATGACTTTATGTTTATGATTATGCTCAGGATTTGTATGAGACCCCTTCGGGGTCAAGTATGCCGTGTTGCTCTTATGGGGTAACCTCGGGTCGTGACAACAATTTAGGGCCTTATAGGGTTTAGAGCTTAGAGTTTTTTAGGTTTAGGGTTTTTGGGGTTATTTAGGGGTTTTAAGGGTTAAGTGTTTCTTTGGGTTTTTTAGGGTTTAGGGCTTAGATTTTTTTTGTGTTTGTTAGATTTAGGGTTTACGGATTTTTTAGGATTTAGGGTTTTGAGCTTAGGGTTTTGTAGGTGTTGTTAGGGTTTATATTAGGGTTTATAGGATTTAGGGTTTCTTAAGGTTTAGGGTTTAGGGTTTAGGGTTTCTTAGGGTTTTAGGTTTAATATTTAGGGTTTTATGTTAGGGTTTAGGGGTTTTTTAGGTTTAGGGTTTTAGGTTATGGGTTTTATCTTGGTTTTTAGGGATTTGGAGCTTTACGTTGTTTAGTTTAAGGTTTTCTAGGATTTTATAGGTTTAGTGCTTAGGTTTATTTTTGTGTTTTTTAAGGTTTAGCATATATAAGATTTAGGGCATTATAAGATTTAGAGCTTAGAGTTTTTTAGGTTTAGGGGTTTTGGGTTTTTTTTGGGGGTTTTAAGGATTAAGTGTTTGTTAGGGTTTTTTAGGGTTTATGGTTCAGGGCTTAGGGTTTTTCATGTTTTTTAGGTTTCGGGTTTACGAAATTTTAGGATTTAGGGTTTAGAGCTTATGGTTTGTAGGGGTTATAATTGGGGTTTAGGGTTTATTTTAGGGTTTATAGCATTTAGGTTTTCTTAAGGGTTAGTGTTTAGGGTTTTAGGGTTTAGGGTTTAGGGTTTTAGGGTTTAGGGTTTAGGGTTTAGGGTTTAGAGTTTTTTTAGGTTTAGGGTTTAGGGCTTAGGGTTCTTTTGTGTTTTTTAGGGTTTAGCATATACAATTTAGGTCTTTATTGAGCTTAGAGTTTTTTAGGTTTAGGAGTTTTTAAGGTAAGTATTTCTTAGGGTTCTTTTGTGTTTTTTTAGGTATAGGGTTTACGGATTTTTAGGATTTAGGGTTTAGCGCTTAGGGTTTAGTATTGAATGGTTTTTAGGGTTTGTTTTAGGGTTTATAGAATTTATGGCTTCTTAAGGTTTAGAGTTTAGCGGTTAGGGTTTTTTAAGGTTTAGGGTTTTTTAAGGTTTAGGGTTTACAGTTTAGCGGTTAGGATTTTTTAAGGTTTAGGGATTTAGCTTAAGGGTTTTATCTAAGGTTTTAGGGTTAAGGGATTTGGGTTTTTTTGGTTAAGGTTTTTTAGGGTTTTATAGGTTTAAAGTTTAGGGCTTAGGGTTCTTTTGTGTTTTTTAGGGTTTTGGGCTTAGGTATTTTTTTTTTCCAGATTTTAGCATATACGATTAAGGGATTCATAGGGTTTAGAGCTTAGAGTTTTTTAGGTTTAGGGGTTTTTGGGTTTTTTATTGTTTTTTAGGGTTAATTGTTTCTTAGGGTTTTTTAGGGTTTAGGGATTAGCATTTTTTATGTCTTTTAGGTTTAGGATTTACAAAATTTTAAGATTTAGGGTTTAGAGCTTATGGTTTGTAGGGGTTTTAAATGGGTTTTAAGGTTTATAGCATTTAGGTTTTCTTAAGGTTTAGGGTTTAGAGTTTCTTAGGGTTTTGGTTTCGGATTTAGGGTTTTAGGTTAGGGTTTATGGTTTAGGGTTTAGGGTTTTTTTTAAGTTTAGGATTTTAGGTTAAGGGTTTTACCTAATAATTTAGGGTTTACGGCTTTTGGTTTTTTAGGTTAAAGGTTTTTAGGGTTTTATAGGTTTAGGGTATAGTGCTTAGGGTTCTTTTGTGTTTTTAGGGTTTTATATATTTAGGTATTAGGGCTTAGCTTTTTTTGTTTGTATTTTTTATGGTTTAGCATATACGATTAAGTGCTTTATAGGGTTTAAAGCTTAGAGTTTTTTTAGGTTTTTTAGGGTTTTTAAGGGTTAATTGTTTCTTAGGGTTTAGGGTTTAGGAATTAGTGTGTTTTGTGTTTTTTAGGTTTAGGGTTTACAAAATTTTATGATTTAGGGTTTAGAGCTTATGGTTTGTAGAGGTTTTAAATGAGTTTTAAGGTTTATAGCATTTAGGTTTTCTTAAGGTTTAGGGTTTAGGGTTTCTTAGGGTTTTGGTTTAGGATTTAGGGTTTTAGGTTAGGGTTTATGGTTTAGGGTTTAGGGTTTTTTTTAAGTTTAGGATTTTAGGTTAAGGGTTTTACCTAATTTTTTAGGGTTTACGGCTTTTGGTTTTTTAGGTTAAAGGTTTTTAGGGTTTTATAGGTTTAGGGTATAGTGCTTAGGGTTCTTTTGTGTTTTTAGGGTTTTATATGTTTAGGGTTTACGGCTTAGCTTTTTTTGTTTGTATTTTTTATGGTTTAGCATATACGATTAAGTGCTTTATAGGGTTTAAAGCTTAGAGTTTTTTAGGTTTTTTAGGGTTTTTAAGGGTTAATTGTTTCTTAGGGTTTAGGGTTTAGGAATTAGTGTGTTTTGTGTTTTTTAGGTTTAGGGTTTACAAAATTTTATGATTTAGGGTTTAGAGCTTATGGTTTGTAGAGGTTTTAAATGGGTTTTAAGGTTTATAGCATTTACGGTTTCTTAAGGTTTAGGGTTTAGGGTTTCTTAGGGTTTTGGTTTCGGATTTAGGATTTTAGGTTAGGGTTTATGGTTTAGGGTTTAGGTTTTTTTTAAGTTTAGGTTTTTACCTAATTTTTAAGGGTTTAGAGCTTTTGATATTTTAGGTTAAGGGTTTTTAGGGTTTTATAGATTTAGGGTATAGTGCTTAGGGTTCTTTTGTGTTTTTAGGGTTTTATAGGTTTAGGGTTTGGGACTTAGCTTTTTGTGTTTGTGTTTTTTATGGTTTAGCATATATGATTAAGGGCTTTATAGGGTTTAAAGCTTAGAGTTTTTTAGGTTTAGGTGTTTTTAGGATTTTTAGGGTTTTAAGGGTTAGTTGTTTCTTAGGGTTTAGGGTTTTTTGTGTTTTTTAGGTTTAGGGTTTACAAAATTTTAAGATTTAGGGTTTAGAGCTTATGGTTTGTAGAGGTTTTAAATGGGTTTTAAGGTTTATAGAATTTAGATTTTCTTAAGGTTTAGGGTGTCTTAGGGTTTAGGTTTCGGATTTAGGGTTTTAGGTTAGGGTTTAGGGTTTTTTAGGTTTAGGGTTTTACGTAGTTTTTAAGGGTTTAGGGCTTTGGGTTTTTTGGGTTAAGGTTTTTTAGGGTTTTATAGGTTTAGGGTTTAGGGCTTAGGGTTCTTTTGTATTCTTTAGGGTTTTATAGGTTTAGGGATTTGGGATTAGGTTTTTTTTTGTGTTTTTTAAGGTTTACCATATACGATGAAGGGATTTACAGGGTTTAGAGCTTAGAGTTTTTTAGGTTGAGAGTTTTTTTAGGATTTTTAAGGGCTAATTGTTTCTTAGGGTTTTTTAGTGTTTAGGGTTTAGGGATTAGTGTTTTTGGTGTTTTTTAGGTTTAGGGTTTACGAAATTCTAAGATTTAGGGTTTAGAGCTTATGGTTTGTATGGGTTTTAAATGTGTTTTAGGTTTTATTGCATTTAGGTTATTTTAAGGGTTAGGGTTTAGGGTTTCTTTGTGTTTTATGTTTCGGATTTAGGGTTTTAGGATAGGGTTTAGGGTTTTTATAGGGTTAGGATTTTACCTCGCTTTTTAGGATTTAGGGCTTTGGGTTTTTTAGGTTAAGGGTTTTACCTCGTTTTTTAGGGTTTAGGGTTTTGGGTTGTTTCGATTAAGTTTTTTTAGGGTTTTATAGGTTTAGGGTATAGTGCTTAGGGTTCTTTTATGCTTTATAGGGTTTAGCATATACGATTTAGGACATTATAGGGTTTAGAGCTTAGAGTTTTTTAGGTTGAGGGTATTTTAAGGGTTAAGTACTTCTTGGGTTTTTTTAGGGTTTAGGGTTTACGGATTGTTAGGATTTAGGGTTAGGACCTAGGGTTCTGTAGGAGTTTTGATTGGTTTTGAATGGTTTTTAAGGTTCTTTTTAGGGTTAATAGGATTTAGAGTTTCTTAAGGTTTAGAGTTTAGGGTTTATTAGGGTTTTAGGTTTAGGATTTAGGGTTTTAGGTTAGGGTTTAGGGTTAAAGGCTTGGGTTTTTTTTAGGTTTAAGGTTTTAGGTTAGGGTTTTATATGTTTAGGGTTTAGGGCTTATGTTTTTTATTTTTGTGTTTTTTAGGGTTTAGCATATACGATTTAGGGCTTTAAAGGGTTTAGAGCTTACAATTTTTTGTAGGTTTAGGGGTTTTTGGGATTTTTAGGGCTTTTAAGGGTTAAGTGTTTCTTAGGGTTTTTTAGTGTTTAGGGTTTAGGGCTTAGGGTTTTTCGTGTTTTTTAGGTTTAGAGTTTATGAAATTTTAGGATTTATGGTTTAGAGCTTATGGTTTGTAGAGGTTTTAAATGGGTTTTAGGGTTTATTTTGGGGTTTATAACATTTAGGTTTTCTTAAGGTTGAGAGTTTAGGGTTTTAGGTTTTGAATTTAGGGTTTTAGGTTAGGGTTTATGGTTTAATGCTTAGAGTTTTTTCAGGTTTAGGGTTTTACCTAGTTTTTTAATGTTTAGCGCTTTGGGTTTTTTAGGTTAAGGGTTTTTAGGGTTTTATAGGTTTAGGCCTTAGGGCCTAGGGTTCTTTTGTGTTCTTTAGGGTTTAGCATATACAATTTAGGGCTTTATAGGGTTAGAGCTTTGAGTTTTTTAGATTTAGGGGTTTTTAAGGGTTAAGTATTTCTTAGCGCTTTTTAGGGTTTAGGGTTTAGGGCTTAGGTTTTTTTTTTCCAGGTTTACGGTTTATGCATTTTTAGGATTTAGGGTTTAGCCCATAGGGTTTTGTAGGAGTTTTGAATGGTTTTTAAGGTTTATTTTAGGGTTTATAGGATTTAGGGTTTCTTAGGGTTTTAGGTTTAGGATTTAGGGGTTAGGGTTTTTTAAGGTTTAGGGTTTTAACTTAAGGGTTTTATCTATGTTTTTAGGGTTTAGTGCTTTTTGTTTATTAGGGTTTTATAGGTTTATAGTTTAGGGCTTAGAGATTTTTTGTGTTGTTTAGGGTTTAGCATATACACTTTAGTGCTTTATTAGGTTTAGAGCTTAGAGTTTTTTTAGGTTTAGGGGTTTTTGGATTTTTTTAGGGGTTTTAAGGGTCAAGTGTTTTTTAGGGTTTAGGAATTAGGGTTTTTTTTGTGTTTTTAAGATTTAGGATTTACAGATTTTTAGGATTTAGGGTTTAGAGCTTAAGGTTTTGTAGGTTTTGTAAATGGTTTTTAGGGTTTATAGGATTTAGGGTTTCTTATGGTTTAGGTTTTAGGGTTTCTTGGGGTTTTAGGTTAGCGTTTAGGATTTGGGGCTTAGGGTATTTTAAAGTTCAAGATTTTAGTTTATGGGTTTTATCTTGGTTTTTAGGGTTTGGGGCATTAGGTTTTTCAGGTTAAGGTTTTTTAGGGTTTTACAGTTTAGCATATACGATTTAGGCCTTTATAGGGTTTAGAGCTTAGAGTTTTTTAGGTTTAGGGGTTTATAAGGGTTAAGTATTTCTTAGGGTTTAGGGTTTAGGGCTTAGGGTTTTTCGTATTTTTTAGATTTAGGGTATATGAAATTTTAGGATTTAGGGTTTAGAGCTTATGGTTTGTAGGGGTTTTAAATGGGTTTTAGGGTTTATTTTAGGGTTTATAGCATTTAGGTTTTCTTAAGGTTTAGGGTTTTAGGTTTCGAATTTAGGGTTTTAGGTTAGGGATTTGGGTTTAGGGATTAGTGTTTTTTTAGTTAAGGGTTTTACCTAGTTTTTTAGGGTTTAGGGCTTTGGGTTTTCTAGGTTAAGGATTTTTATGGTTTTATAGGTTTAGGGTTGAGGGCTTCGGGTTCTTTTGTGTTTTTTAGGGTTTAGCATATACGATTTAGGGCATTATAAGGTTTAGAGCTTAGAGTTTTTTAGGTTTAGGGTTTTTAAGGGTTAAGTACTTTTTAGTGTTTATGGTTTAAGTTTTGAATGGTTTTTAGGGTTTATTTTAGGATTTATAGGATTTAGGGTTTCTTAAGGTTTAGAGTTTAGGGTTTCTTCGGATTTTAGGATTAGGATTGAGGGTTTTAGGTTAGGGTTTTTTGTTTAGGGCTTAGGGTTTTTTTAGGTTTAAGGTTTTAGATTATGGGTTTTATCTTGGTTTTTTAGGTTTGGGGCATTAGGTTTTTTGGGTTAAGGTTTTTTAGGGTTTTTTAGGTTTAGGGTTTAGGGCTTAGTTTTTATTTTTGTATTTTTTTAGGGTTTAGCATATACGATTTAGGGCTTTAAAGGGTTTAGAGCTTAGAGTTTTTTTAGGTTTAGGGGTTTATAAGGGTTAAGTATTTCTTTGGGTTTTTTGGGGTTTAGGGTTTAAATCGTACGGTTTTTTTTGCCTTTTTAGGTTTAGGGTTTATAGATTATTTGGATTTAGGGTTTAGTGCTTAGGGTTTTGTAGGAGTTTTGAATGATTTTTATGGTTATTTAAGGGCTTATAGGATTTAGGGTTTCTTAAGGTTTAGAGTTTAGGGTTTCTTAGGATTTTAGGTTTAGGATTTAGAGTTTTTGGTTAGGGTTTAGGATTTAGGGGTTAGGGTTTTAGCTTAAAGGTTTTATCTAGGTTTTTAGGGTTTAGGACTTTGGGTTTTTTAGGTTGACGTTTTTTTAGAGATTTATAGGTTTAGAGTTTCGGGCTGAGGGATTTTTTTTTTGGGGGGGGGGTAGCATTTACAATTGTGACAGCCGGAAAATTGATAGGTGAAACTTGAGCCTAACGTATGAATCTTAACAGTTTATGCATAAATTGGAGCTATGAAATAGTCCACAAATTTGACCAAGTATAAGTTTAAGGGAGGGTTCAAGGAAGGCGAAAGGCTTCACTACCCTTATAAGCACTCTTGAACTTTACGTTAGCCGTGTGGGCAAAAAGGCGGTGTTCAAGGGAGGCTTCAAGGAAGTTGAAAGCCTTCACTACCCTTAGAAGCCTCCTTGAACCAATGCCTTAGCCTTATAGGCAAGGAAGCAAGTTCATGTGAGGCTTCAAGGCCCGTGAAAGGCCCCCACTGCCCAGTACAAGTCCCTCGTACACTTTTCCTTAGCTAATTTTGGCAAGAGGTCAGTCCACGTGAGGGTCCAAGGACCGTGGAAGACCCCACTGCATATGGAACACCTTGTGTGGGGGCTGCCTTAGCGTGCCTAGGCAGTGCACATGTGCAAGTGAGGGTCCACGGCAGGTGGACATGTCCACTGCCCGTGTACACCCTTGAACAACATTCCTTAGCTTTAAAAATATTAAGGCACAAGTCCAAGGGAGGGTCCATAGCTGGTAGACCACTCCAAGGCCCTTAAAAGCTCCCTTAGACTTTGCCTTAGTTTTATTTGGCAAGTCCATGTGGGCAAGGGGTATTTTTGTAAATATTATTTTTAAGTCCTATTTTTAAATGGGTATATTTTATATTGTTTAAAAATAAATATATAAGGTGTTTTAAGTCATTAAACACCCAAACTAAATCACTTTCACAAAGACCCAAATCAAAATCAAAAGTTGATCTTCCTTACAAAAAATCTCTTTCTAAAAACTCAAGAAGAAGAAGGGTGAAATTGAAGCTTGGGATGCACTATTTCGAGGAATTTTCATCAATTTATTCAAGGATTCACCCTCAAGGTATGGTAGTTTTCATCTTTGGGTATATTCCACCCAAAGAGCCCCTTCAAAACTTGGTTTTCAAACTACAAATTGTCCCCAAATCTAGGGTTTTGGTTCAAACACATGGGTTCGATTTAAAGGTGATTTTTATGATTGAATTGTGTTAGGTTATGATAGAATTGATGATTAGGGTTTAATTTTGGTGAAATTCCCCCAAGAACCCATGTACCCTCCTCTATTGCTAAATTGTGATCTTAATGGAATTTAAAAGCATGTAATTGGGTCATGTATGAATGAATTGAATTGATTGAATTACGTATTAACTCCATCTAAGGCAGAATTTTTGTAATGTTGGATTGAATATGATTCATGATTTCTTGATGGGTAAGTTGTGAGAATTTGTACAAGAATGTGAGAATTATGCATGGGTTCAAGATTTATGTTGAGAATGAAGATCCTATGACTATGGTGTAATTGTGGTATTGATTGGAAAGGTTATTCTCCCCTATACCCTTACACATTATTATGCATGAATTATTATGATTATGATGATCTTGTTGTGTTGAATGAAAGGCTATTCTCATGAACACAATATGAATATGATGTGAAAGGTTTAGTCACATGTTGATGATTCTAAGGTTTAAAGGACATTCTAACCTAATGAATCTATGAGCTATTATGATACAATGTTGACTTGAGTGCCAAGTACATTCTTTTATGAACATGAACTTAAGTAAAGACTTAATATGAATTTCAAAGGAATTATGCTTAGCACCAAGTGGATATGAAAATGAGATTGAAGCTTTGATGTTAGAAATTCCATCTTCCTAAAGTAAGTTAATTATCTCATGAGATGGAAACCTTTTACGTTAGAAAGTCCGGGTTTCTAGTAGCAATCTCCTTATCCTATAACTATTTGCCCATATAGGTCGTTAGCTAGTGGATCCACCTAAAAGCTAAAATGTACGTTCTACCTTAGGCAAGTAGGACACCTCTTTTCGGTGTGGGGGTAGAACACCGGATTCTATGTAGCTCACATGGTCTATGTCGGTTAAGGCTATTTTCCCTATGTGATAAAAATACGAATTATGACAAGAACGTGAACTTTAGTTATGATTTCTTAAGAGTTACTACTTAGAATGAGTGGGGGTATGGGACTTCACTTATGCATTGCACAAGTAGACTTTAAGAGGGGTTATGGTGAGGTTCTTCTATGCTATGAAGACTTATGAATTATACAATGCATGATATGTATGGTTGTTAAGATTGACTTTACTTGCTTCAAGTTAAGAATATTAATGGTTCGTTGTATATGAGTATTGGCTATAGGTGAGGTCAAGGTGTGATATGTATGATGTTGGTCACCTAAAAGTGGTACTTGGCATATGGTAGGGTTATGGGATCTTGCTTTTGCATTGCACTAGTATAGCTTTGGGGTTGCTTATGATATACTTTGACTTATGTTTCTTTACAAATGTGCATGATGGCTTTTAAACTTGATAAATGCATGATTTCAACTAAATGTCCCTTTTATGCATATTTTAAGGATTTTTGTGTATAGCTACCATACTTAGTACTTTATGTGCTAACCCATATTTCTATATTTACTATGAGTGTAGGTTCCGTTCGTTGAGACGTACTTTTCCTTTCAAGTGAAGATTGGGTTGACTATTCTCTAGGGTTGGTGAGTCTTCATGTTTTGAGCACAAGATGTTATTCTTTTCTAGCTTTTATTATACTTTCTATTTTTGAGACTTTATTGTAAAGGGCTAGGACCCCAATTGTATTCTCTATTGTACTAGATGGTGATTAAGACAAGGTCTAGACTCTTATATTCGTTTATGAAAAAGAAGTTGACTTCTATTTTAAAAGTTTTGAATTCCGCATTATATCTATGACTTTATGTTTATGATTATGCTAAGGGCTTGTATGAGACCCCTTCGGGGTCAAGTATGCCGTGTTGCTCATATGGGGTAACCCCGGGTCGTGACAACAATTTAGGGCCTTATAGGGTTTAGAGCTTAGAGTTTTTTAGGTTTAGGGGTTTTGGGGGGTTTTAGGGGGTTTAAGGGTTAAGTGTTTTTTAGGGTTTAGGGTTTAGGGCTTAGAGTTTTTTTGTGTTTGTTAGATTTAGGGTTTATGGATTTTTAGGATTTAGAGCTTAGAGCTTAGGGTTTTGTAGATGTTGTAAATGGTTTTTAGGGTTTATAGGATTTAGGGTTTCTTAAGGTTTAGGGTTTTGGGTTTCTTAGGGTTTTAGGTTTGGGATTTAGGGTTTTAGGTTAGGGTTTAGGGTTTTTTTAGGTTTAAAAATTTAGGTTATGGATTTTATCTTGGTTTTTAAGGTTTGGAGCTTTATGTTTTTTAGTGTTTTTTAGGTTTAGGGTTTAGGGCTTAGGGTTATTTTTATGTGTTTTAAGGTATAGCATATACGATTTAGGGCATTGTAGGATTTAGAGCTTAGAGTTTTTTAGGTTTAAGGGTTTTTGGGTTTTTTAGGGTTTTTAAGGATTAAGTGTTTCTTTGGGTTTTTTAGGGTTTAGGGTTCAGGGCTTAGGGTTTTTCGTGTTTACGAAATTTTAGGATTTAGGGTTTAGAGCTTATGGTTTGTAGGGGTTATAATTGGGTTTTAGGGTTTATAGCATTTAGGTTTTCTTAAGGTTTAGTGTTTAGGGTTTAAGGTTTTGGATTTAGGGTTTTAGGTTTGGGTTTAGGGTTTAGGGCTTAGGGTTTATTTAGGTTTAGTGTTTTAGGTTAAGGGTTTTACCTGGTTTTTTAGTATTTTGGGCTTTGGGTTTTTTAGGTTTAGGTTTTTTAGGGTTTTATAGGTTTAGGGTTCTTTTGTATTTTTTAGGGTTTAGCATATACGATTTACGGCTTTCTAGAGCTTAGAGTTTTTTAGGTTTAGGAGTTTTTAAGGTAAGTATTTCTTAGGGTTTTTTAGGGTTTAGGGCTTAAGGTTTTGTTTTGTGTTTTTTCAGGTATAGGGTTTACGGATTATTAGGATTTAGCGCTTAGGGTTTTATATTGAATGGTTTTTAGAGTTTATAGAATTTAGGGTTTCTTAAGGTTTTGAGTTTAGGGTTTCTTAGGGTTTTAGATTTACGATTTAGGGTTTTAGGTTAGGGTTTAGGATTTAGGGTTTAGGGTTTAGGGGTCAGGGTTTTTTAAGGTTTAGGGTTTTAGCTTAAGGGTTTTATCTAGGTTTTTAGGGTTTAGGGCTTTGGGTTTTTTTGGTTAAGGTTTTTTATGGTTTTATAGGTTTAGAGTTTAGGGCTTAGGGATTTTTTTGTTTTTTGTTTTTTAGGGTTTAACATATACGATTTAGGGCTTTATAGGGTTTAGAGCTTAGAGTTTTTTTATGTTTAGGGTTTTTTGGGTTTTTTAGGGGTTTTAAGGATTAAATGTTTCTTAGGGTTTTTTAGGCTTTAGGGTTTAGAGGGTAGGGTTTTTTTTGTGTCTTTTAGATTTAGGGTTTACGGATTTTTTTGGATTTCGGGTTTAGAGCTTAGTCTTTTGTAGGTGTTGTAAATTGTTTTTAGGGCTTATATTAAGGTTTATAGGATTTAGGGTTTCTTAAGGTTTAGGGTTTAGGGTTTCTTAGGGTTATAGGTTTAGGATTTATAGTTTTAGGTTAGTGTTTAGGGCTTAGGGTTTTTTTGGTTTGTGGTTTTAGGTTATGGGTTTTATCTTGGTGTTTAGGGTTTGGGGCTTTAGGTTTTTTGGGTTAAGGTTTTTTAGGGTTTAGGGCTTAGGGTTTTTTTAGTGTTTTTTAGGGTTTAGCATTTACGATTTAGGACTTTATAGGGTTTAGAGCTTAGTGCTTTTTAGGTTAAGGGGTTTTTGGGTAATTTTAGGATTTTTAAGGGTTAAGTGTATCTTAGGGTTTATAGGGTTTAGGGTTTAGGGCTTAGGGTTTTATCATAATTTTTAGGTTTAGGGTTTACGAAATTATAGAATTTAGGGTTTATATTTTTTTGTTTGTAAGGGTTTTAAATTGTTTTTAGGGTTTATAGCATTTAGGTTTTCTTAAGGTTTAGAGTTTAGGGTTTCCTAGGGTTTTAGGTTTCGGATATAAGGTTTCAGGTTAGGGTTTAAGGTTTAGGGTTTAGGGGTTTTTTACGTTTAGGGTTTCGGGTTAAGGATTTTACCTAGTTTTTTAGGGTTTAGGGCATTAGGTGTTTTAGGTTAAGGTTTTTTAGGGCTTTTTAGGTTTAGGGTTTTGGGCTTAGGGTTCTTTTGTGTTTTTAAGGGTTTAGCATATACGATTTAAGACTTTATAGGGTGTAGAGCATAGAGTTTTTTTAGATTTTGGGGGTTTCAAGGGTTAAGTATTTCTTACGGTTTTTGAAGGTTTAGGGTGTAGGGTTTAAGGTTTTTTTTGTGCTCTTTTAGGTTTAGGGTTTACGGATTTTTAGGATTTAGGGTTTAATGCTTAGGGTTTTGTAGTAGTTTTGAATGATTTTTAGTGTTTATTTTAGTGTTTATATGATTTAGGGTTTCTTAAGGTTTAGAGTTTAGGGTTTCTTAGTGTTTTAGGTTTAGGATTTAGGGTTTAGGTTAGGGTTAAGGGATTAGGGTGTTTTACGGTTAGGGGTTCAGGTTAAGGATTTTATCTAGGTTTTTAAGGTTTAGATTTGTGCATTTTTCAGGTAAAGGTTTTTTGGGGTTTTATAGTTTTAGAATTTAGGGCTTAGTGATTTTTTGTGTTTTATAGGGTTTAGCATATACGATTTAGGGCTTTATAGGGTTAAGAGCTTAGAGTTTTTTAGGCTTAGGGGTTTAAGGGTTAAGTGTTTCTTAGGGTTTTTTAGGATTTAGGGTTTAGAGATTAGGGTTTTTTTTGTTTTTTTTTAGATTTAGGGTTTATGAATTTTTAGGATTTAGGGTTTAAAGCTTAGGGTTTTGTAAATGGTTATTAGGGTGTATAGCATTTAGAGTTTCTTAGGGTTTTAGGTTTAGAATTTAGGGATTTAGGTTAGGGTTTAGGGTTTTTTTAGGTTTAAGGTTTTAGGTTATGGATTTTATCTTGGTTTTTTGGGTTTGGGGCAATAGGTTTTTTAGGTTAAAAGCTTTTTAGGGTTTAGGGGTTCGGTTTTTTTTTTGTGATTTTTAGGGTTTAGCATATACGATTTAGGGCTTTATAGGGTTCAGAGCTTAGAGTTTTTTAGGTTTAGGGGTTTTGGATTTTTTTAGGGTTTTCAAGGGTTAAGTGTTTCTTAGGGTTTTTTTAGGGTTTAGGGTTTAGGTCTTAAAGTTTTTCTTGTTTTTTTGGTTTAGGGTTTATGAAATTTTAGGATTTAGGGTTTAAAGCTTATGGTTTGTAGTGGTTTTAAATGGGTTTTAGGGTTTATTTTAGAGTTTATAGCATTTAGGTTTTCTTAAGGTTTAGGGTTTATGGTTTCAGATTTAGGGTTTTAGGTTAGAGTTTAGGGTTTAGGGCTTAGGGCTTTTTTAGGTTTAGGGTTTTAGGTTAAGGGTTTACCCTAGTTTTTTAGGGTTTAGGGCTTTTGTCACGAGCCAAGCCTAGGGCCTAGACGTGACCGGCGAATGGGGAACCCGAAGGAACCCCAAACAAGCCTCATAGCGTATCATAACACATCCTTGGTCGCGGAAGCAAATAAAATGACCATAAGCGATAAG
>JAJOOS010013555.1:0-10001 GCA_029582725.1 Solanum chiquidenum
AGTCGGTGAAGTAGTGGGAGCGGTAGACGGTGCCGGAGTTGGAGTCGCAGTTGGAGTTGGAGATGGAGTTGGAGTTGCGGTCGGCGGAGCTAATACCGGTGCCGGCGCCGGAGTTGGAGTTGCTGCCGGAGATATTTTTGGTGCCGGAGCTGGAGATTGCGCTATGGAAGAAGCAGCAAAAAAGGCTAAGAAAAGAAAAATTCTGAAATAAGAAGCCATTTTTTTGCTCTGTTTTTCTCTCTTTTTTGGCTGAAAAGTGAATAGAAAAGAGACTGAAGAGGAAATATATATATAAGGAGGAGAAAGAGAAAAAAGGAAGGTTCCTTTGACGGAAATATTCGTATTAAGATCGATTAAATTTGAAATCACGTATTTATAGAGTTATGATTCAAATGTAGCGAAAATTTCATAGTTTATATTTAGTGTTTGATATTTATATTTGAATTTGACTAAATTCGAATGCATTATGAGATTCGGTTTTTGAGGATCGCATTTTCAGTAAGATGAAATTTGTATAGTTTATCACTCCATAATTGATATTTATATTCAGATCCGATTAAATTTAAAAACTCGGATAAAGAATAAGTAATTTTAATCGCTACAAGAAAAATCATGTTGGGAGTGAAGAAAATATTTGTATAATACTATAATTATTTTTATAATCAATTGTTTAGTTTAAAATACAGATATAATATAGGTGTATGTCTGTTGGTAATGGTATAGTATAATGCATTACTGTGCATGGACAGCTAAAAATGACTCATAATTCAACACCTAAATTTGTGGTGGATATTATTTATTCACGGTCTTGATTAGAAGTCTCGATTTCAAAATTTTAATATAAAATATTAAATAAAAGGATTTAGAAACGCTAGTCAATTGTATTGTTAATAATCTTGTATAGTCAAAATTTAAAATTTATATTATATTTAAGTTGATATAATTGAGTCAATTTTACTTTAAAATATAAATACAATATTTTTTAGAACAAAACAAAACTTTACAACTATGCAACACCTAACATTTTTCTAATTTCATTTTTCAAAGCACTTTCTCAGAAACTTGTTGGAACAAACTTTTAAACCCCCAAAAGTTTTTAGCATATTTATGGCAAATATAATTGTCAGAGGAATATGGTTCTTCTCATATATCTTATCAATGAAATAATTAGATAAGAATAATAATTTTGAGATAAATTATTTTAAAAATATTTACTTGAAAAAGTGGTTATTTTTCAAATTTAAAAAATTTAAATCAAATTGTTCGAAAAAATTGACTATAATATATTATTGAACTAAAACAGTATGAAGATATTCTTATTCAGGTTTAATATCGTTACTTTGTCATGTCCATACTTATTTTACTAACCATTCACTTTAAAGTTATTTGTTAGATTGGAACAATATAAAAATATCTAACATGATATGCTATTATATGTTTTAACTCAATTTGATGCATTTTTTATTTCGAAACATCTCACATATATAACCAAATATTTTTTTTGAAAAACATGGCTTGGGACCATATTCTTTTTCTTTCGTGAAAATGCACCAAAAAGCCAACAAAGAAAATGAAACAATTAGGTGGTCATTTTCCTCATGTTAAGTAAAATGTCATTATCTTCTGAGTTGTAATTTACTTGTATTTATATTTTTCTCAATCATTTGTCCAAGTTATTTTCATATTTATCTATTCTTAACGCTTAACTTTCAAAATCATACTAATCCGTTCCTTTCAATAACTAATTAATTTTAATTAACAAATAACAAATGACAAATAGATATAATATGATGATCGATAGGTGATTATATGTGTTTTCCTCCTTTCACGCAATTTCTCATTCGAGCAAGAGACATTTTTATAAGATAAAGATAAGATAATAAAGACGAAAATAAGTTTATTGTTAAGTTTAGCTAAACCGTCTTACAGATAATTGTTAGTTCCGTTTGTCATGCTAATAGCAACGTTGAACAGCTAAGTTAGTACGGAAAATGTTGCGTCATGGGAAATCCTTCTTCATACAAGTTCTTTGTTTTTTCAGCGTTCAATACTCATTTTTGGACCTTTAATTAATTCAAAAAATTCAATGGGAAAAAATATTTTTTTCCATTCGCATGACTCGTACTGAAATCGCTTGAAAGAAATTCAAAACCATCATAAATCTAATTAGTCAGACAATAAATTTTAGATACCAAACCACTTTTAATTTTATTTTTTTTAAGTTGATATCAACACCAAGACCAATTCAACCAACATTAGCGTGGTCGGCAAATTTTATTCTCAAAATCTAAGTTTCAACATTCATACCATTAATTAAATAATTTAAGTTGATTCTAATTAATGCTAATTATATACTCCAAATTAATGCTTAATTAGTGTTACAATACGTGGCAAGTACTAATTTCATCATTTTTAATTAAAACTACAACCCGTTTCTATTTAGTTGTCACCATTTTCAGTGTTAGAGCTAGGATTCTTAATAAGGGGTTGAAAATCTAAAGGACTAAACACACGAACTAATCAAAGGGGGTTCAACAACTACTATATATACATAAACAATAATTTTAACTATGTATAAATAGTACTCCGTCAAAGGGGGTTCGGATGAAACCCCTGTTAGAGGCTGCCTCCTCCCCTGACCATTGTAGATTTCACGTTCCTTAATAAACTAGGTAAGTTACCATTATACCCTTATTTAGTGTTCTCTTAAAGTTAATTTTTCAATCAATGAACATGTTAATTTATTTTGATTAATTAATTTGACCAATGAAAATTAACTACTTATTTATGTTTGGTTTTGTAAAATAACAAATATTAAAGATCATCTATTTTTAGTGAAAACGACATGTAAATAGGAACGATAGAGTACTAAAGAACATCTATTTTTTAATAAAAATAACATATAAATAGAAACGAAGGGAGTAAGATCAAATTATTGTCGGCATTAATGGTTTACTACGACTTATTACTTCATCCGCTTTGTTTATCTTCATATATATCTTGCTACTTTACTCTCGTTATTTGGCTTTATTTATAATTTAATTAAATCAAACATCTATAAAAAATAATCTTTCTATCATCAAGATAAATAACGACTATATATATTCTATCCTTTCAGACCTCACTTGTCATATCTTGGTGTTGTGTGGATGAAATGCTTAATCTTTCTTTAGTGTTAGAATACGTGGCAAGTAATTATTTGATCAAATTTAAACCAAACTTTAATTAATATCTGCATTATTTTCTTAATGTGGGACCAAATGATGAGGGAGACATATTAACTTTGGCTTATAAAATTATTTTATATTGTATCTTCCCTCAGTGTGGTTTGCTTAGCTGTATTATATAGCCGTTTAGCAGATAGGAAATATTAAACTAATTTTAAAAAAAAATATTTTTCTATTAAATTAAGCAAAATATTTTAATTTCATATTGTGTTGCTGTCGGTGCTCAACATTAAAATTTTAATTAATTAAAATATGCATTTTTTAATTTTATATCCGTTTGATTGTTAATATTCTTAAATTTAATTATAATTATTAATTGTTCAACCATTAATTATTAAAAATTGAGCAACTTTCACATATAGCAAACACAAAATTTATATTTGTATGCTATAGCAAAGTTTGCATAATTGTGCTCCATAGCAAACATATATATGTATAATTCGCTATACATATACAAAAAAAACATACATATACAAAGAAAACAGTTGTATAATTCGCTATACATATACAAAAGAAAGCAGTTGTATACAAAAGATCAATTGTATAATCTGTGTATGTATAAAACGAGAAAGAGAGAAAGGCAAAATAAAATTGGACAGAGAAATATTTGTATTGTATAATTATAAGTGTATAAGACGAAGATATATGTATTTGCATGTGTATATACAATTTTATCTCACTTCATACGAACAAAAATACAATTTATACATTTCATTTCTGTTTGTATAAGCGAGAGAGGCGAGGGTGGCGAGCGAGATCTGGGAGAGGGGAGAGACGGGAACAAAAATATATGTATATATACAATTTCCTCTCGCTTTATACAAACACAAACGCATTTTATACATTTGTGTTTGTATAAGAGCGAGAGAGGAGAGCGAAAGAGCGAGAGAGAGCGAGAGAGGGAGAGTGGTGAGCGAGATATTGAGGGAGAGAGGCGATTGGCAAACAGTTTGCTACAGGGCACAATTAAATCAAAGTGTGGTTATACCATTTAAGTTGAATTAATAATTTGCCATTATGTACAATTTTCCCTTAAAAATTTAGATTACTATTTTATATTTGAGATTAATATAATTCTATATTCAAATAATAATGTATTATCTACATGAAAATATCAGAAAACACTTATTTTAATTACTTAAAAGTTAAATATAATAAATCATATATCAAGAAAAGGATATATAACAATAACTCAAGGACTACAAATACTATTATATATATGATCCTTTGTATAAGACTAAATAATTAAAAAGATTCTTTAATACGAAGATAATAAATTAATAAAGGTCCTGAAATTATTTTATTATTGATTTTTAAGTAAAGAATCAATATTCGCTATCTTTTAGAGGCTCATAAAGTAAATTTATTTTTATATAATTACCCGTATATCAAGGGGGAGGGGGGGCTATTCGTACTAGTCAAGCTTCATGCGATGAATTTGACTAAAAAATTGTGTTGGGTTCACCTGCCCAACCAATTACGTCAATCACCCTCACAAAAGGTTTTCTTTTATAATTATTATATAAAATCAAAGTTTGAGGAATTTATTTCAATTATTATTGGCCAATCATATGGCTTTATAAGTGTTTAATCAATTTACATATGTGACTCTTGAAATTATGAGCACATGTTATGTGCTGTGGAAAAGGACATTGAAGTAACTGGCAAATAGTTGTCAGGCACCACCTTGGAATTTTATATATATTATATCATTAAATTTTTAATGTCGAGAATCTTATAAGTTGAACTCGTTAAATTTTTATATAAGATTTGATTTTGATATATATTTCAAAACGTTAATAAGAATCGAATTCATCTTTGATATCAAAACGTTATTAAGAACTAAAGATACAAACTCTCTAAATTAACCTATCACATTTTACCAAGTTTTACACTTTAATTATCAGATGTTCATGTTATCTCTTGAATTAAAACTCCTTTTATATTAAGAAAAAGAAGAACTTATTATATATTGTAAATTGTCTAAGATAACTTGTTGAGACGGCGCTATTGATGAAAAAATCATTTGAAAATAATTTTACTTGACACAATAAATTTACATAGACAGTTTTTTTTCTTTCTAAACTGGGGGTAGGGAAAGGAAAAATAGGGGAGAGAAATATAAGATGGAGAATCAAATCTTTATAAAATAAAAATTCATATAACCAATCAGTTGAAACTAAAAAAAAAATCACTATAATAAATATAATTATTTAATGTATTATAATCGTTTCACAGATAAATTTATTTTTATCTATGTAAATTTTGAAATTTTAACATAATAAACATATTAAAATTTTGTTTTATGTTTGAACTTCAGACATACGAGACCGAAGTTAAAGTTGAAGGAGGAGGAGCATCAACCTTTTGTCTAAAGTTTTTTAACACCGTCTACAACTTAAATAATAAATACTATGTAAAACGAGAAATTAATAGCTTATTATATAAATAAATAACAAGTTGTAAAATTACTATCAATTTAATTTTTTCAATTAGCTTTTTGCCAATAGTTTTTCAATACCAGCTACTAGGTTCTCGAAGAAAGCTTAACCAGCGTGTATTAAATATGTTATATTATATGTCAACTAGAGCTAATAATTTATATTTTTTATTATAAATGTATTTGTATTACAGTGAATGTTTTTTCCGTGATTTTTTTGGAGAATAATTAGGAATCCTATTTAGGGACCAAGTTAGTTTTTTTCGCTATAAATAAAGGGATTTTCGTTTGTTGCAATTCATATATGAATATTATCTCAATCCCTAAATATCATTCAAGAGTAATAAGGTTTTTTCTCTTCTTCCTATTATTTTATTCTTTTTATTGTTTAATATAATTTCATAACACGTTATCATCACGCAATTTTATGATCGCAAAGGTGAAGGTTAAGTTTGAAGCTAAAGTATTATTTATTTTCCTTCTTTTTAATATACAAATCTTACGAAACTTGAGTTTATTGCCCTTCATAGTTTGGGCAAGGACTAGGTGTTGGATGGTGAAATAATGGATGCTATGGTTCTTAGAGACACCATGAAATTAAAGTATCAAAACAAAGATATTCTTACATTATCATATTAATGAAATTCTGAAAATTGAATGTCATCACACCATGATATATTCAATTTGACCCAAGAATATCATAGCTTTATCACAGTTTTGTTTTGATGCTTTATTTCCATCCTTAATTTCATTAATTCTTAATGATGTTTTTACGATCCGTAGCATTCAAATTGATTTCAACACCCAGTAGTTCTTGTCCGAATTATGAATGACAACGAACTCAAGTTTTATAACATTAATCATATTAAAAAGAAGGAAAATAAGTAATATTTTAGCCTTCCAAACTTAATCTTTCACTTTTTGAGATGTAGAATCTCATGCTGGTAACGTATTATAAAATCATATAACAATAAGAATAATAAAATAGTAAGGAGAAGAGAGAAAACTTCGATGGCCCCCGTGCAGGTCCCTTGGTGGGACGTAGTTTAGGAGGTATTGGGCTGTTTGAAAGTAGGGATAAGTGGTTTTGGAGTGAGTTGGAAGTCTTAAAAGAGAAATATGTCTAAATTCATGACATATTATTTGGACATGAATTTTAATCGTAGCTCTACGAGTTTAGTTTCCAACGATTTAAACTATTCATCATTTGTACCTTCCTACAGAAAGTTACGGTCTTTTTATGAAGGACGGCGATGTAGAAAATGAAGGATGGCGATGTAGAAAAAGAAAATAACTGGCAGTTAAAGTGCATTTTAATATATATAGTTGGTGATATCTCTGATAGAAAAGGAGAGTAGCGGATAGTTAGAGAATAAAACTCGTGAAAAAATAATACTTTTTTTATCTCAATTTATATGACACAGAGCACATGACTTTGTTATGTTTATTAAATATCAACTACCAGGTGAATAATAATTTATTCCTTAGTGAAATAATCTCTTTTGTTTGTTATTTATACAGACCATCTATGTACAAATAGATTCAAACACACAACAAAACTCAAGAAATTAATGGATATCTTGATTTCAAATTGGTCAAATGTTAAACTTGTGCCTAAAACATATATTTTCCCACCAGAAAGTAGACCAGGAAAAATTGAATTTCCAGTTTGCACTGATATACCACTCATAGATTTGGCTCATAATAATCCAGATCAAACAATTCAACAAGTTATTAGAGCATGCCAAGAATTTGGATTCTTTCAGGTATAATTTAATTTTCTATTTTTCTTATCGGAAACAACTTTTTTATCTTATAGAGATAGAGGTAAGACCTGCTTATATTCTACCCTTCTCAAAATTTTCTTGCGAGATTATACTGAGTATATTGTTGTTACTGTTGTAGTTAATCTTTTGTAGTTAAGAATTGTTTGTTATTTATGAACTGTGATCGATAGTGGCGTACGCAATTTTTTTCATGAAGCATATGTTACTAGTTTTTTTCAACATAGAGTTTTAAGATGGCTTCTCTATAAACAAGAAGAAATGAACTTTGTGTATTGATGTCAAGTGTTGTTGACTACAAGATTTTATCCTTCGACCTCTCGAGACACCTAAACAATAGGATGGGTTGCATCTTAATGAGTGTGATGTAGACAATCTATCCTCATGTAAGCATTAGTGAAATGGATCATGGACTAACTCGATCCCAAAAGCTAGCCCACGAGAGGAAGATTGCTCAGATCCATAATTTAATTTCCTCATCCCACCGATGTGAAACTTAAACACCCTGGTCTCATGCTCATGACTAGAGATCTGGTGCATGAACAATTTAATATGAGGGTCCACCTATTGTTCATCCTTTAAGACCCAACCCCAACATCAGTAAATCTTGAATTAGAATGATCGGACTCTGATACCATGTTAAAAAAAATGAATCTAGAACCTAATCAATTCCAAATATTAGCTCATGACTTAACAATTTTAACGTTGCTCCAAGACTCCCTATCAAATCTACACATACACATATTTAGTAAAAAAATTCCATGAAATTGTATCCCGTGACACCACATTTGGTGATCTAGAAGTCCAACTTTGGTAAATAAAGTGCTCCTCACCAAAAACGACTTCATATGTTGAATTCGAATTCAAAACTTCTGATTAAAAATGGACGAATACTTATTACTATTTTTTTATATTTTTTTTGCATATTATGATGATCAGGTGATAAACCATGGATTAAGTGAAAATCTAATGGATGATACAATGAATATATACAAGGAGTTCTTCAAATTGCCTGGTGAATACAAGGCAAAATTTTACTCAAATGACATAAACAAGAGCTGCAAAATATTTTCAAGTACTTTAGCATATGATACTGATGAAGTTCACTATTGGAGAGATACATTTACTCATCGTTGTCATCCTTTAGAGGAAAACATCCCTTCTTGGCCTGATAAGCCCACCAATTATAGGTAATATATATACGTCTCCTGTTTTAATTTACGTGTCTTACTTTTTTTATCAAAAAATATCACTCTTCTATACTTAAAACTTCATATGTTTTAATTAGTTTATCTGATATACTTTTCTTTTTTAATTTGTTCGAAATAGAAGTATTCACTTCAGAATTTGAAATTATTATAGCCAACAGAAACATATTTATTAGATCAAAAAATAAAAGTCTATGTTTCTTTATTTTAAACACGATTGTCAGTTCAATCTACGTCATATAAAGTGATACATAGGAGAAAGTCTTTAATTTGAATATTCCACATGACATTTTTTTAAGGTAACATTTATTAGCCTAATCATTTTGTTTGTTTTCTTTTTGTAGAGAAGTGGTTAGTGAGTATTCAATAGAAACAAGGAAGCTATTTAACAAGATTTTGGATATGATATGCAAAGGATTAGGACTAGAGAAAGGTTATTTTGAAGGTGAATTAAGTAAAACACATTTGATATCTGTTAATCATCATATTCCATGTCCAAATCCAAGTTTGACACTAGGAATGCCAGTACATTCTGATCCAAATCTCATAACAATGCTTCAACAAGGTGAAGTTCCTGGACTTCAAATACTTAAGGATGGAAAATGGATTGGTGTTAAACATATTCCTCATACTCTAATTGTTATCCCTGGTCTACAATTGAAGGTATTACTAATTTTCTATGATTGCATCTTTTGGAGGTTAATTATAACAGGATTAAGGATGTGTTTGGTACGAAGGAAAATATTTTTCGATAAAATATGTGACTTATTTATTTTTTGATTTGGTAAGTAAAGAAGAAATACAGTCTAAAATATTTATATATACTTTAGACAAATATCATAAGGACGAAGGTGCAATGGTTGGGTGGAGAGGGAAAGGGAGAGGAAAGTGGGGTGGGGGTGTAGGTGAAAGGGAAGACAATCAACTTAAAATTCTAGTTGTGAAACTTGTTTTTCATATTTCATCGGAGAAATCATTTTTCTTAGTTAGAAGGGTGTAAGGAGGGGGGAGGAAATAATCAACATAAAATATTATTTATGAAACTTATTTTTTTTTCTATCAGGAAAATAATTTTTATGACTTTTAGAAGACTTATTGTTCTAGAGATAAAATTATTTTTTAATATGATGAAATTAGAACATATTTCTTTTAAGGGAAAATTGTACATAATGGCAAACTATTAATTCAAATTAAATGGTATAACCACACTTTGATTTAATTGTGTCCTGTAGCAAACTGTTTGCCAGTCGCCTCTCTCCCTCAAACTCTCGCTCGCCACTCTCCCTGTCTCGCTCGCCACTCTCCCTGTCTCGCTCGCTCCCTCTGTGCTCGCCTCTCTCGC
>JAJOOS010013556.1:0-11818 GCA_029582725.1 Solanum chiquidenum
TTATTTTGTGTGTTCCATTTATTAATGATATTTTCCCTCTTACATATTGGGACAATGAAAAAATCATTGGTACTTGGAATAATAAACCTTTTATACTTGAGTTTATTACTAAACCTTTTACGAGGATGATTAATGAATTAACCTAAAAGATGATTAAATGAATTTCCCAGATGGGTTATCTACATAAATGAATTTTATGATGTATGAAAAACCTATTGACTTTATTCCGGGATCACCAGCAAGAGAGAAGATTTCTAAAGAATTTCAGAAATCAAAATGGAAACCTTTTCGAAAATGGTTCTTCAAAAATCTTAATACTAAAGAACAAAAAGGATTTCAAGAGGAATTTTATAATGACTTTATAGAATCAAGGACTAATATAATTGTTTATTTTTTCCCTTGGTTTATGTGCAAACATGTTCATAATTTTATTTCTATTTTAGAAAGAGATTTTACTCTTAGTAATGGAGAAATTACTAAATCAATATTCCCCACATTGCAATCCTTTCAAATTAATAAAAATGATAAAATTGTTAATTTTAATGCCTTTTCAAAATTATTTGAGAATAATACTGCTTTAATCACTACTCAGCATATTAATGCCATGATTAAGAAAAACAATTATGCTAATTATTATATGAGCATTCTGGGTGATCATGTTGTTTCTTTGCATGAAAAGGTTGATAAAATTATATCGCAACTCAATTCCGATCAGAAAGATAAAGGTAAAGTTGCTCAACCTAGCATCCAACCTCACCTAGAGCTGATGTCGCTGTCGCCACTGCTGCCTTCGCCGCTGCCGCCGTCGCTGCTGCTGCCATCATCATCATCATCATCATTATTATTATTATTATTATTACTATTATTATTATTATTATTATCATATTATTATTATTATTATTATTTTCTTATCATATTATTGTAATGACCCAGTCGGTCATTTTTGGTTTTTCTATGGAAATTACCATTTTCCTCTCAATATGCCGACCCCAAGTCATATTTGATGGATTTTGAAAAGTTGATTTTGAACTCCGAGTTAAAAGTTGTGATTTTTGGTAAGTTTTGAGTTTGAAATGCTAAGTTTCTAAGAAAATGAATTTCTGTGTCTTTTGGAGTTTTGAGTATCAGAATGAGATTCTGTCAATTTCATCAGACCTGAAATGTGAAATTTGATCCGTGAGAGTTGTCGGCTTTTGATTCCGAGTCTTTTTGAGGATTTGAGGTCCAAGGTTGTGAAATTATGGAAATTTAGCCTTTGGGTTGACTTTGGTCAACATTTGGGGTTCGGATGCTCGTATCGGGATTTCTAAAGTTCAATTGGATTCGAGGGATGATTTAGGCCTAGGCGAGGTCTTGGTTGATTTTTGAGAGGTCTCAAATTTGTTTAAGCCTTTTTAGGCATGAGTTAGTTTCTTGTGATTTTCACGGATGTTGGGTCAAGCAGACCTCGAATTCATGTTTTGACGATTCCTTGAGTCTGGAATGTCAAGTATAATTAATTTTGATATGTGGTTTGTGTGTGCAGTGTTTTGAACGAATCCTGAGGGTCTTTTTGATATTTTGAGAGTTGGTTGATTTTCTGATGTCTAAGTTTTGGTGCACCTCGGCTTTTGTAAGAGTTGGATCACATTTGTGAGGTTCTCTTCAGCGAGGCCTGGTTCGCCATTGTAAGGGTCTACCCCTGTTGACCTTCGCATTTGCTAAGCAGCTATCGCTTAAGCAAACCCTTGGCAGCTTGTGCAATACCTTACAGGGTTTTTGCTGAAAGTTTTGGGGTTTAAGTCCCACTTCACCATATTTGAACTTGGGGAACCTTTGGTGGCGAATTTGAAGGGATTTATGTGCTAGATCAGTTGGGTAAGTGCTCCTGATCCTAAACTTTCATTTTCCTTTGATTATTTATGAATTTTAACATCAAAATATGAGGGTTTGATTGGTAAAGGATGAGGTTTTTCAAGAACCCAAATTCTTAGCTAAATAGAGATTTTGAACTATTTTTAAGACTTTTTTCGAGATGAAATTTCCTAAAGAGTTCCTATAGCCTTGAGTAATGTCTTCAAGTATTAAATTTTGAGTTCAAACCTTACTTTTGGAATTGGGTTTTGTGTTGATTGACCAACCTTTCAAGAAGATTGCTGGGGATATTGTTGTTTCCAAAAAAATTATTGTAAATACTTGATAATTATAGATTGTGTGGCTTCAAAAGTGATTTGCAAGGGAAAGACTCAACTATTGGAGTAATAGTTGATTGATTTAAGGCAAGTGACTTCCTAAACCTTGTATTCTAGTTGGATTCTTATGTTTCCTTCATTGATTGCATGGTGGGAGTAATGATAATGAGGTGAAGGGTGTAAATTGTCCACTTGTTATATCTATATGAATAAAAAGGGGTTGAAATGAAAAAGGCTATGTGATGAGCATGATAATGCCTTATTGTGACCCTGGTGATTGATTGATGAAATACTTGAAAGCATGAATTGTGGACTTGAATTGTATGATTTGTTATCTCTTCCATATGGTGTGATATTGCTTGTATGCATTGATTATGAACGTCGTAATGAGACATGTGATGAGTTATCATTCTGAGGTCCTTGCTAGTGAGTGTTATTTTCCCTAGGCCTTTACCGACGAGTGTTATTATACCAAGGTCTTTGCGGATGAGTGTTATTATGCTGAGGTCTTTGCAGGCGAGTGTTGTTATACCGAGGTCTTTGCCGGCGAGTGTTGTTATGCCGAGGTCTATTCCGGCGAGTGTTATAAAGACGATGAGAAATGGTTCCGACAAGAGATTGATCATTGTGACTTGATGCTTATACGTGACTTTCTTGTGGATTGTGATTGATGTACTTGTTATGTGTGACTGAACTACTTGTTATTGAGATTTACTTATTTGATTTATTTGATTGTTGAATCGTGAAAATTGAACTATGAATATTGGGCCTATGAGCCGTGTATTGTAGAATTGCTAAGTTGGGCTGATTTTTGTGCAGGTTGCAATTTGAGGAGTTTCGATTGGAGTGTAAGGGGTATTCGATTTCTAGCTAGTTGCTTTATTTAGTTGGTTGCTTTCTGGGTACCGTGTTACTGGTACTCACCCCTTGTTTCTATACTTGTATAGATTTCGAGCTCGGACCTATGTTATTTCTTTCTTCTTCTCTTAATCTCGAGGGTCGTTAAGGACTTGAAAAGGTAGTTGATTGTCATTCAGCGGGACCTCTTTTTTATTTTTCTTACACTTCATTCTGTTTGAGAAATAAAGATTGAGACTTGTATCTATTTCTTAATTCTACACTTATGTATTTAGTGGCTTGTACACGTGACAACCAAATTTTAGGGGTTTAAATAGAAGAATAAATTTTTTGCTTTATCTTCTTCTTGATTTTACTATTTTCCGCTTTTATTTTGTTTTCATTGGGTTGAGGCTAGCTTGTTTTGGTGGGAAAACATAGGTGCCATCATATCATTTTTTGGGTCGTAACAAAATTATATCAGAGCCCTAGGTTCATAGGTCTCACGTGTGTACAAGCCAAGTCTAAGTAGAGTCTTGAGTATCGGTACAGAGACATCTGTACTTATCTTCAAGAGGTTGCACCTATTGTTAGAAAACTTCCTTTTATTAATCATTTCTTATTGTTCGTGGTTACCTTCACTAGTGTTGAGTTGTCGCATGTTGTTTTTGCTAATACCGACGACTAGAGCTTCTATTTCCAGAGGTAGAGATGAGGCAGTCCCCGAGGCTGTTGTGGAGACCTCAGTTAGAGGTAGAGGTAGGGCCCGAATGAGTGGTTGTGCTCATGGAGTAGCACCGGCTAGAGGTCGTGCCCATGAGGTGGCACCAACCAGAGGTAGAGCTAAGAAGACTTCTCCTGAGCCATTTTGAGGTTGCTGAGGATCAGGTTCCTCCTGAGTTGGAGCTCCGTTGTTTTAGGAAACTTGGTGAAGGATGCTTGCTGTGTTAGAAAACCTTTCTCTAGGGGTGAAAACCTTAGGTCAGCAGCAGACTCCAAGTATTTATGTTCAGGTGGGCCAGCCACCTGTGATTCCTGCACCGGCTGTTAGTTCACAGATTGCTCCTACTGTTATTTTGACAGTGGCTGATCAACAGTGTTATAAGAGGTTTCAGAAGATGAAACAACCCAAATTTCAGGGTGGTAAGAGCAAGGATGCTCATGAGTTATATACTTTGTTCCATGTGATTCTTGATGTTGTAGGTATGGTGGATGCTCGTGTTGTTCGATTTGTTGTACTTCAGCTTCGCAGTCGCGCCAAAGAGTGGTGGAGGATTATTGTGAGGTCTAGACCAGTTTGATCTCCTAACAGAGTGGGATGTGTTTTCTAGTGCTTTCTAGGACCACTTCATTCTGTGGAGCGTGATAGAGGAGAGTCATCTGACATTTGAGAGCTTGGTTCAGGGCAGTTTGTCTGTAACTGAGTATGAGGCCCATTTTTTGAGAGCTTTCTAGGCATGCTATAACTATTATGTTAGACGATGAAAAGAGAGTTTGCCGATTTGTGAGAGGTTTGACTTTCTCCGTCAAATCTTATGTGTTTAGGGCATTTATAAAGGGGGATTCCTTCCAGTCTATTGTGATCAGCACTGCCAATGAGGTGGAGTTGATGGTTTTAAAGGATTTTGGGAGTCCAAGAGGGCTCATTCTCCTGGTAAGTTTTGTGGTGCCTCATCTGGAGGTAGAGGTTCACATATAAGTAGTGGTTCCTTCCAGCGCCGTGGGCAGTTAATGTTTTTATGCCAAAGGTTGAGAGTGGACAGTCAGTGCGACGATCATATGGTTCTGGCCTAGGTGGCAATAATAGTTTTCCTAGTTCACAAAAGCGATTATCTGTGTCAAGATCTTACTTCACTTATGGGAATCCAGGTCATATGATACGTCAGTGTCCTCTACATACTCATTCAGGACCTCAAGGTTCTTATTTAGGTGATTCAGCTAGGGATTCAATGCCTCTAGCTAAAGGTCGATGCAGAGGTCAGTCTGGTAGAGGTGGCAAGACTACTGGTAGGGGTAATCTAGCTCCACAACGTGGACATTGAGGTTCTACTTAGAGTCCAGACGGTCGGGATGGCCAGTGTAATGCTTTTCCAGGAAGTCTTGAGGTTGAGACTTCTGGTGTTGTGATCACATGTATCATCCTACTTTGCCATCGACTTGCGTCTATATTGTTTGATTCAGGATCTACTTTCTCATGTGTGTCTACCTATTTTACTGTTGGGTTTGATATGTTGTATGATTGCATTCCTGTGCCTATTCATGTTTCTACACTAGTGGGTGAATCCTTAGAGGTGGATCGAGTGTATCGATCTATCTTGTTTCCTTGGTCGGGTATGATACTTTGGTAGACTTGATAATTTTTGGGATGGTAGAATTTGATATTATCTTGGGTATGAATTGACTTTCTCTGCATCATGCTATCCTTGACTGTTATGTGAAGACTGTGACCTTAGCGATGCTGGGTGTCCTCAGAGTTGAGTAGATGCGTGCTAGTGGTTCTTACCCTAGCGAGGTTATCTTCTTCATTAGAGCTTAGAGATTGGTTGATAGAAGGTGTTTGCCCTACTTGACTTTCATTCGGGATACTAGTGTTGACCACCTCCCATGGATAATGTGCCCGTGGTTCGAGAGTTTAAAAATATGTTTCCTACTGATCTTCCAAGTGTTCATCCATATAGGGATATCGACTTTGTTATTGACTTGGAGTTGGGCACCAAGCCCATCTCTATTCCTCTTTATCGTATGGCTCTAATAGAGTTGAAGGAATTGAAATATCAGTTGCAGGATTTTTTGAGTAAGGGGTTTATTCTCCCTAGTGGCTCTCGTGCTCCTATGTTGTTTATGAGGAAGAATGATAGATCCATGAGGATGTGTATTGATTATCGACAGTTGAACAAAATGACATTGAAGAACACATATCCTCTTCCTCGCATTGATGATTTGTTTGATCAGCTTCAGAGTGCATCTCTGTTTTCAAAAATTAATTTGAGATTCGTTTACCATCAACTGAAGATTAGGGAATCAGACATCCCTAAGACAACTTATATGACTTATTATGGGCACTATGAGTTTCTTGTGATGTCTTTCAAATTGACTAACGCTCCTGCAATGTTCATAAAGTTGATGAACAGGGTATTTTGACATTATCTGGATACCTTTGTGATAGTGTTCATTGACAACATTTTGGTGTACTCTAAGCCTGAGGTGGATCGGCCTTTGAAGATTTTACTCCAGATATTGAGGGAAGAGAAACTTTATGCCAACTTGAAGTGTGAGTTTTGGCTTGATTTTGTGGCATTTTTGGGATAGTGGTGTCCAAGGAGGATATTTGAGTTGATCCAGCTGAGATTGAGGCAGTGAGGGTTGGACCAGACCTACATTAGCTACTGAGATCAGGAGTTTTATGGGACTCGCAGGCTATTACCGATGATGTGTAGAGCTTCTCTACTATTGCATCTCCCTTGAATATATTGACTCATTAGAGTGTGAGTTTCAGTGGTTTGATGAGTGTGAGGAGAGCTTTCAAAAGCTCAAGACCTTGCTGACATCGGATCCTGTTTTGATTTTACTTGAGGAGGGTGTGGATTTCACCATTTTTTGCGATCTTCTAGAGTCGGGTTAGGTGAAGTTCTAATGAAGAAGGGTAAGGTGATTACCTATGCTTCTAGGAAATTAAAGGCCCATGAAAGAACTTACCCTTCCCATAATTTAGAGTTGGAAGCCGTAGTGTTTGTGCTTAAGCTATGATGACATTATCTGTATAGAGTTCATTAAGAGATTTCCACAGATCATCCAAGGAAGACCAATGTGGTGGCCAATGCTTTGAGTAGGAAGACTTCTAGCATGGCAGGATTTTGCCGATGTTAGTGTAGATGATAGAAAATTGGCTAGAGATGTTCAGAGGTTAGCTAATAACATCGTTCGCTTATTGGTTTCTAAGGAAACATATGGTTTGATTACTTTTATTGAGGCTCGTTATTCCTTAGTTGAACAAATTCGTGGGGGTTAGTTTGATGACGAGAAACTATGTCTCATTCGAGACAACGTGATGAGAGGGACAGCCAAAGAGGTTGTCTTTGATTCTAATGGTGTCTTGCGGATTGGAGGCAAAAATTTTGTGCCTAAGTTGGGTGAGTTGATTAGACCGATTCTTGAGGAGGCCCATTGTTCTCATTATTCCATCAATCCTGGTGTGGCAATGATGTATCATGACCTGAGCAAGCACTATTAGTGGTATGGTATGAAGAGGGATATTGCAGATTTTTTTTGTGGTGTTTGACTTGTCAATAGGACAAGTGTGAGAACCAGTGGCCTAGAGGTATATCTCTGAGGATGCCTATTCCTACTTGGAAGTGAAAGTGGATCACTATGGACTTTATTCTAGGACTACCTACCACCGTATGTGGTTATGACTCCATTTGGGTGGTTGTAGATAGGTAGACCAAGTCCGCCCATTTTATCACAGTTTGCGTGAAGTAAACGGCGAAGAAGTTAGCCGAGATTTATAATAGTCAGATTTTGTGATTGCATGAAGTTCTGGTTTCTATTGTCTCTAATCGAGGTTCATTGTTCACTTCCTAATTCTGGAAGGTATTGCAGCTTAGTTTTGGTACTCGGCTGGATATGAGTACATCCTTCCACCCACAAGAAGATGGTGAACTTTAGAGGAAGATTCAGGTGTTGGAGGACATGCTTCGAGCTTGTGTGATTGATTTTGGTGCTAGATGGGATCATCATTTTCCCTTAGTAGAGTTTACCTACAACAATATTTATCATTCCAGCATTCATATGTCTCATTTTGAGGTGTTGTATGGTAGACAATGTAGATCTCCAATCGAATTATTTGACTCATGCGATATGGATTCATTAGTTACAAAATTTCTTAGAGATGTTATGGAGAAGGTTCATATGATTTAGGGTAGACTATTGACAGCCCAGAGTTGACAGAAGAGTTATGCGGATCGAAGAGTTTGAGCCCTAGTGTTCATAGAGGGTGATCATGTTTGGCTCCGAGTGTCGTCCATGAAGGTTGAGATGAGGTTCGTAAAGTAGGGAAAGCTTAGCCCTGGATTCATTAGACCCTTTGATATTTCGAGTTGTGTGAGAGATCTGACCTATAAGTTGGCCTTGCCATCTAGCTTGTCAGCTGTGCATCCCGTATTTCATGTCTCCATGCTTCAAAAGTATGTGTCAGATGAGGCCCATGTAGTTTCTCTTGATTCAGTTGCGTTGGGTACAAACTTATCTTTTGAGGAAAATCCTATAACCATCTTGGATTGGCAGGTCTGGAAGCTTAGGACCAAAGATAGTGCTTCAGTGAAAGTGCAGTGGAAGCATCATTTAGTTGGGTAGGCGACTTAGGAGACAACGTTAGATATGCGTGCAAGACATTCTCAGCTTTTCGAAGCTTTACGTACTTTCATTTTCCTTATGTTCGAGGATGAACATAATTTTTAGTGGTGGATAATGTAATGACACGATCGGTCATTTTTTATTTTTCTATGGAAATTACCATTTACCCCTCCCGATGTCGACCCTCAATCATTTTTTATGGAGTTTGAAATGTTGTTTTTTGAACTCTAAGAAAAAGTTGAGATTTTTGATAAGTTTTGAGTTTGAAAGGCTAAGTTGTTAAGAAAGTGGTTTTCAGTGTCTTTTGGAGTTTCATGTGTCGGAATAGGATTTAGTCAATTCTCTCAGTCCCAAAATGTGAAATCTGATCTGTGAGAGTTGTCGGTTTATGATTTCAAGTCTTTTTGAGGATTTGAGGTCCAAAGTTGTGAAATATTGGAAATTTAGCCTTTGGGTTGACTTTGGTCAGCATTCGGGGTTCAGATGCTCAGATCGGGATTCCAAGAGTTCTTTTGGACTTGAGGGATGATTTTCGCCCTAGGTGAGGTTTTGGTTGATTTTTGAGAGGTCCCGAGTTTGTTTTAGCCTTTTTAGGCGTGAGTTAGTTTCTTGTAGTTTTTTTGGATGTCAGGTCAAGTAGACCTCAGATTCATATTTTGATGGTTTTATTGAGTTTGGAACGTCGAGTATAATTCATTTGAATATCTGGTTTGTGTGTGCGGATTTCAAACAAATCCTGAGGGACCTTTCGATATTTTGAGAGTTGGCTAATTTTCTGATATTTGAATTGTAGTACACCTCCCTCGCTTTTGCGAGCTTTAGTGAGGCTTGGTTTGCCTTTGCGAAGGGTCAATCCATGTTGACTTTTGCATTTGCCAAGCAGCCATCGCTTAAGCGACCTTCGCTTAAGCGAAGTCCTTATCGCAGAAGTGAAGCCCACATTTTTAATCTCTTGTGCAATACCTGATAGGATTTTTTTTTGAAAATTTCATGTTTAAGCCCTATTTCACTATGTTTTAACTTTGGTGGTGAATTTTGAAGGGATTTCTGTGCTAGATCAGTTGGGTAAGTGCTATTGATCCTAAACCTTTATTTTTCTTTGATTAATTATGAGTTTTAACATCAAAATATGAGGTTTTGATTGATAAAGGATGAGGTTTTTCAAGAACCAAAATTCTTAGCTAAAATGGAGATTTTGAACTGTTCTAAGCCCTCAAGTTAATTTTCCCAAATGAGTTCCTAAAGCGCTGAGTAATGTCTTCAAGTATTAAATTTCTGATTGAAACCTTAATTTTGGAATTGGATTTTGTGTTGATTGACCCACCTTTCAAGAATATTGATGGAGTATTGTTGTTACCAAATTTTTATTGTAAATACTTGATTATTATAGATTGTGTGGCTTCGAAAGTGATTCGGAAGGGGAAGACTCAACTATTGAAGTAATTTTTGATTGATTAAAGGCAAGTTGCTTCCTTAACCTTGTATTCTAGTTGGATTTGTATGCTTCCTTCATTGACTACGTGTTGGGAGTAATAGAAATGAGGTGAAGGGTTTAAATTATCCATTTGTTATATCTAAACGGATAAAAAAAGTTGAAAAGACAAATGATATGTGATGAACATGATTATGTGAATTGCCTTATTGTGACCCTTGATGATTGATTGATGAAATGCTTGAAAGTATGAATTGTGGACTTGAATTGTACGATTTGTTATCTATTCCATGTGGTTTCATATTGCTTGTATGCATTGATTATGAATGTTGTGATGAAACATTTCATGAGTTATTATGTCGAGGTATTTGTTGGCGACTGTTATTATTCTGAAGTTTTTGCTGAGATCTTTGTTGACAAGTGTTATTATGACGAGTTCTTTGCCAGTGAGTGTAGTTATGTTGAGGTATTTGTCGGCGAGTGTTATTATGCCGAGGTCTTTACTGGTGAGTGTTATAAAGCCTATGGGAAATGATTTCGGCAAGAGATTGATTATTGATACTTGATGCACTTGATGCTTATGAGTTACTTACATGTGGATTGTGATTGATGTACTTGTTATGTGTGACTGAACTACTTGTCATTGAGATTGACTTATTTCATTTGTTTGATTATTGAATTGTGAAGATTGAACTGTGAATATTGGGCATGTCAACCGTGTTTTGTAGAATTGCTAGGTTGGGCTAGTTTCTTTGCAGGTTATAGTTTGAGGAGGTTCGGTTGGAGTGTAAGGGGTATTCGATTTCTAGTTAGTTGCTTTGTTTAGTAGATTGCTTGTTGGGTACCATGTTGTTGGTACTCACCCCTTGCTTTTACACTTGTGTAGGTTCTGCGCCCTGATCTGTGTGCTCTCTTTCTCCTTTTCTTGATCTCAAGGCTCGTCAAGGACTTGAAGAGGTAATTGCTTGTCAGTCGGCGGACCCTATTGTTCTTTATCTTACACTTTTTTATATGAGAAATAAATATTGAGACTTGTATTTATTTCTTATATTCACATTTATGTATTTAGTGGCTTGTACACTTGACAATCAGATTTTGGGGTTCTTTAAATAGAAGAATAAGTTTTTCGCTTTTCTTTCATTTTCGTTGGATTGAGGCTGACTTGTCTTAGTGGGAAAAGACACGTGCCATCATGTCCATTTTTGGGTCGTGACAATTATAAATTAAGTTTTAATATATTGAGATATATAATTAAATATTACTTATTGTATTATATGAATACCATTAGAACTTTAATAGTTGGAGGAATTGATATTTAACCCTAGGCTTGAAATTTAGGGAATATAAGACTTGACATATTAGTTGGCATCAAGATTTAGGAAATTGATTATAGATTTGGGTGAATATTGGGTCTAGGCTACAAGTATAACATACTTGATAGATTTAGGGTTTACAGACTTGTTTACTTACAAATAATGATACTTGGTAGATCGGGAATGTTCTGAAGCTTTGTGAAAGGGAAACGATGAAATCTCGAGGATTGTGACACATTTTCGTCATTAGATGTATGTTAAGACTTTCTAGACTTCATTGAAGGACATTTTTCTAATGAAATATTAAAAATACAATAGAAAATGGGTAAGGGCAAAAAATGGAGGTCTCATACCATTGGTATGACGCATATTGATATGAGTACCGATGTTATCAAAGAGAGTTTATTACTATGAAATGACGGATTGAAATTTGAGAATGTCAAAGCATTTGGGCATTAGTTGATGTACTATTGACTTTGTTTATTTTTTCTAGTTGTGTTTCTTTATTGAACCCGTATAAATGTGATAGGTGAGGTGATCATATGTTACAGCATATATGATTGATTGAGATGCATTATTGATACGCTCAAATTACACCTCCTTACAGAAGCATAAGCGATCGTTATCAAGTACAGAACCCAACTTGTAGGTTGGGGTCGATCCAACGAGGAAAATGGTTTAGACTTTACTTTAACTCACGATTATATTCGATT
>JAJOOS010013559.1:0-10764 GCA_029582725.1 Solanum chiquidenum
TTCTATCAGATTTTGGATTTAGTACTATTTTTATTTTACTCTCAAGTTTGTAAGGGTTTGAAGACTTGAAGAAGAAAAGGGTTTCACCTCCTTCAATTGGAAGTGGGTCTCTTGGATTCTTCCTTCTTTGCAAATCAAGACTTATTTCTCTATACCTATTTGATTTCAACATCATTGAAGGTATAAATTTCTATCTCTTGATGTGTGGCTAAAAAACTCCATTCTTTGGGGTGTGATTTAGCAAATATGTGTTGATATTATTGTTGGGTCTTGCTTGCTGATAGGGTAGATGTATTTTAATGGTGATTTCACCTATTGGTTGTGGTTTAATTTAATGGGTTTGTAGTTGCAAATACAAAGCCACCCATGTGTTTTCGGCTTGCCCGAGGGAGAGGTCGCGAAACAGAGACCACTAGACTGATGGCCTAAGGAGTGGGTCGATATGAGGTTCAGCCTGAGAGGGTGAGCCCTAATCCCATATCCTAACACTCAGCTCAAGAGAGTGAGTGGGGTAAGGTGTAGGCTGGTCTTCATGCGGCAAATGGGTGTCCGAGAGGAACACATTTGAAATGGGGTAAGTTGCCCGATAGGGAACTTATTTCCATCTAAAGCTTAGCCTAGTCATTATCTTGCAAATTTCCTATCGAAAGTATGTACCCAACTATTTATCTCAACTTGTATTGCGGTCACACCCCAAGAACTCTTCTCCATACTTGATTTCTTTGTTGTTTTTACTTACTAGTGACAAAAAAAAACCAAATTGATATTTGACACTTTTGTGTCCCCCTTTAATTTACAATGTTTTTCATCGTTAATGTCTTTAGCTACGACTAGTTAGAACTAGATTTTATTTTTCTATTAATTCTCAGAACAGCTCCCTTGGGACACGACCTCAACCCTTGGTTGGGTTACTATACTATTGCATGATTCGTAGACACTTATATTGGAAGTTGTGTCATTGATTACGAATACGCAAAACATCACTCACCAATCTTAACCATTGCCTCTACTATAGCTCCTAGCCACAGGGATGAGAGTCGGGAACACCGGACCCTACATTTGGATAAGAAATGTAGGCAAGAGTATGCGTTAGTACAAAAATGTACTAAATATGATAGCTTGAAAAAACATTAAATAAACATAAGAGTTAGACAACATAAGTCATAAATCATAATCAATGCATATAATAGATCATTTCACATATAAGGAGTACTTCTTGAAGTAACGTCAATTCATACTTAGTCACACCATGGGGTAATCCGCCACTAGTCTTACTCATCATGGAAGTAAAACTCAAGCAACAATCCAAGCGCATCACCTATCATAACATATTCTAGCTTATCTTATAAAGACATAGGGAATCGCCTCTTTCCTCCCTATAACGGAACATGGGTAATTGCCTCTAGCCTTTCTTACCTTGAGATCATGGGTAGTCGCCTCTTGTCAATCTTACAATAGGATCATGGGGAGTCGCCTTTCATAGATTAAAACCCATTTACATCAATTTCATCCTAGAAACATGGGTTAAGCATGGGTACATAGAAATTAATCATGAAAAGCATAGAATCCTCTCAATTCATGCATAAATAATCATAATTCACTCAATTGGATCAACATTCATAAAGACCCACAACTTAGCAGAAAACCCTAACTCAAATTGGGGAATTTTTACTTTTCAATTGGGGAAACTTAGGGGCTCCATGGATGCAAGGATTCCATGGATGAATAAAGCTATCATACCATGCCTTCAAAGCCCACAAACAATTGAGGAATGGAGACTTGACCTTGAGCCCTAGATTCAACCCTTCTTCTTCTTCAAGTTCTGGAGAGAGAAATATTTTGAAGAGGATGAACCCAATTTCTTTTGGTCAATTTAATAGAATGACTTAAATAGGTTGAATTTAGGGTTAAAATAACCTATATAGGGGTCCTAGGCATAGGTAAAACGACATAGTATAAATATAAAATAATTAGGAAAAGACCCAACTACCCCTACCATTAACTGGCGAACCCACCATCGACGAACCGCGACTGACAATCCGTCCTGCACGACCATCATTCGTGATCAGAAAGTTGGAATTTGAAGTCATAGTCCATGGAACCTCAACAACGAACCGTAGTCTGGCCGATGGTCTATTGGTTAGGCCGTGGTCACATGGCTTCTGAACATACTGGGTGCCCAATCCATGGACCACACCTACGGTCCTTGTTTGGCCTCTGTGGCTGGCACCTGAAATTCCTAAAAAATTGCTATGTTGACCGTTATCGAATCTGAGGTGTTACATTCGATCACTTGCTAGATAGCCTTGTGATGTTATTACCTGAGCTATTATCTCTGAAGAGGCTGAAGCTCGTGCCATTGGCTCTCGAACCGGTACCTCTACTTCCTAAGTTATGACCTTAAGAGCCTTCTGGAGTGTAGGGGACTCAACCCCTCTCTTGCACCTACTCAGTAGCTGGAACTCTAAACCCGACTGTTGCAGGAGCTCTAAACCCGACTAGGATTGCTTCTCTATCCTTAACTCTAGCTCCTCCTCTAGTCCATTCTTTATTATGAGTCACGACAATAAAAACTAGCACAAAAGATCGTCTCTAACCTAACCTAATGTTGTTCTGACCATTTGTGAGAGAAAAGAGAGAAAGAGCATTAGATACCAATTTAGATCACCAGACACCAATTTGAATCAAGTCAATTTGAATCAAGTAATAGCATGACAGAAAAAAAAGTGAGTTTTCTAATATCAAATATCCTTTCGATGAGGAGTATAGTGTTTTTATGTTTTTAACAAGACTCTACTAGACATGTTTTAGTACGATAAGAATATTGGTAATAAGGATAACATATCTTAAAAGCATATTCACGTTCAGATACTTGATCGCCAGGTTCGCAAGTTGAGAACAAAAGAGATTGCATGAGTCAAAGTCTTGTGAGAAATCAGTTTGTTGAGGAGTCTACATGGGAGGTCAAGAAACATATGAAGAAGATATACCCACATCTCATTTTCTTTGATTTAGTTCTAGTCCAAGGCATTAACTCTTCCTAAAGTACTCATTCAATTCAGTCCCCCCTTCAGTGTTTTGAGTTTATGAGTGTATTTTACATTAAATTGGGTTGATAAACATTTCTTACCCTTTCCATGCTTAGTTCAACCATCATTTAAGGACGAATGATTCCAATGGGGGAGATATTGTAACACCTCACAAATTTCCAAGTTAAGTCCCAAACTATTCTTCATTTGCATGTATGGTTGTATTGGGTGATTCTTAAATTATCCTTAGGTGTTAAGGTCAATTCTTTAGTGTGAGAATGAATTTGAATATAAATTAAGGTCACTAGAACCCCCTAGCACAAAATTGAGTTGAAAGCTTCCTTACCGATTAAGTTTTGACATAAGATTCTACTTAGGTCAACTTCAAACAATCATATCTCTCAACACAAAATAATTTAGGTGACCTATATCCTATCAAATTGAATGGCTATGAGTCCTCTTTCCAATTCCATCAAGTTTGCCTCATTTCGAGTTAGGATTAAAAAGTTATGACCATCTTGCGAAAGTCTACCGCATCAAAGTTTTTATTTGTGAACTATGAAATCATTCTACGATGTAGATTAAACTACGACCTGTACTATCAAGTCGTAAGAAAATTTTTGAGAGTCGGTTTGGTCCAATTCCTACGGATCCATACAAATAATGTCTCCATAGCTTAAGCACAAACACTATGGATGCCAACTTTAAATCATGGGTAGGGTAGTTCCTCTTATGGGTCTTTAGCTATCTAAAGGCATATGCAATCACATTACCCTTCTGCATCCAAAAACCACCTAATCCAACTCCAGAATCATCACAATAGACAGTGAAGTCTACACTCTCCTCGAGTAAGGTCAAAAGAGGAGTTGAAGTCAACAAGGTCTTGAGCTTCTCAAAGATCTTCTCAAAGCTCTTCTCACACTCATTAGACCATTGGAAGCTCACACTCTACCGAGTCAATCTGGTCAAAGGAGATGCAATGGTAGATATCTTACTCTCTAAAATATTCCAACGACTTGATAGTACGGGTCTTAACTCAATCTACATCCCTTAGAACAATTTCGTAGTTCACAGACTCACAAAACTCTAATGTGACAGTCTCTGGTAAAAAAGCGAAACTTTTACTCCAAAGTCGAAATGAGGCAACCTTGGTGGTGTTGGAAAGAGGACTCATATATTTTCCATTTAATAGGTAATGGATCATCTAATTCATTTTTTGTTGAGAGATATGATCATTTAAAGTTGACCTAAGTATAATCTTATGTCAAAACTTAATCGGTAAGGAAGCTTTCAACTCAACTTTGTGCTAGGATGTTCTAGTGACCTTAATTCATATTCAAATCCATTATCACACTAAATAATTGACCTTAACTCCTAAGGACAATTTAATAATCACCTTATACAACCTTACACACAAATGAAGAATAGTACATGCCTTAGCTTGGAATTTTGCGGGGTGTTTCATTTTCACCAAGTGTTTCCCGCTTGTTAAGCCCAAATGGGCGGATCGTATTTTAAACTAAGGAAATATGAGTTTATATGGAAAATACTACATTTTCTGGATTTTTATGACTTAAAATTCTAAAATACTTGGTTTATGAGTTTTAATGCATTTTGGGTTATTTCTACGCTAATACATTTGAGGTATCATTCTAGATAGCCTTGACTTAGATCAAGGCTACAGTCTTCTACATGGTATGTTGATGATATGTCCCATGTGTTATTTTGGGGGTCATTTTCTTCCATCTGGTTATATTCCACCGTCGCACTTGTTGATAAGTCTGAGGTATCATTCCAGACGACTCGAGGTATCTTCTGAGCTTCTACTTCCCAACAGTCATCTCTTGCATCGCATCATCCTAATGTTTGTTTTGTTTTGTGTGTTGTGATTGTCTTGTACTTTAGTGTTTCCTTATTCACTCTTTTGTATTGTTATTTCCTTTTCCGTTGATTATTGGCTTTTGTTTCTTAGACTTACCCATTGTATTGTTAGAAATATCGTGCTTCTCTTCATATATTTGATCTTTCTGAGCTCGGTCGGCTCATGATGCCTACTGAGTATCTCGTGGTTTGGTAGTCATACTACTTTCATACATCATTTTTCTAGCTCAAGTCCCAGTACGAGCCACCCCATTGAGCATCAAATCTTCTCTGACTGTCACAGACTCAAATCGTGGTGAGCTCTTACGTTTAGACTCTTGTTGCTTTCTCTCTTTTGTACTGACTTGTATTTTGCATTTTCATTAATTATTTATCCTACATATAATGTTTTTGTACTTAGTTGTTCCTGTGCCGGTGGCACGAGGTCTGGAGATTTGGTTTTTGGTGTTACTTTGTCGTTTTTGGTCACTTTCAAGCCTCTTTTGTATATTGTGTATCGTATTTATTTTTCTATACTATGGTTCTATTTTGTATCTTTATTCCTATTTTCAGTTTTTCTTTATCGTTATATTCTTATCTTCCATAAATTTTGGTTTTTTCGCTTGCCTACTGAGGGGTTATGGTAAGCTTCATCACGGTCCGATTTCGGGTCATGACATAGACTTTGCTTAGTTTCTTTGTATATGATATGAGATGTATGATCTTAAACAAAAGGTACATGGATTATCTTTGACTTCTCTTTTGTCGCTAATCCCACTTACTCTAAAATAGAAAAAAATATTTATTATGCATTAAGTGTAAAGTAAATGTGGATGCGCCGGGGTAGGTAGATACCCCTTTAAGTTTCTCTATATAATTTGCAAAATTGGTTCACTTTTCTTCATCTCAGCCTTTGATTTATAATGTCCTAACCACTAAATGTTTCTTTGATCATTTGCTTCCTCCATTAGTCAACCCCCTCTTTGGATCATTTTTTCTCTCTGCTTTAGCAGAAAAAACATCATTAGTTTCTCTTATAAACTCATATTTATTTTTTTGCATTTAACTAGATATCATTATATATAGATCTAAAATGGGGGATGATGATTGGGATATAGGTGCGGCCGTAAGAAGTTGTAATATTAATAGACCTGGCAATGTTGTAGCTCCTAAGTTAGACTTGGAGACTTCTTTAAATGATGTTTGGAATTCTTTTGATAAACTTTTTGCTCCTGACATGACTAATTTTAACGGTTTATCTGAAACTTTCTCTTTAGATTTTCCAACTGCTCACCGGAAAAAACCAGATGATCAGGTCATAATCATGAACCAAAATGGTAACCAACAGTTGTACTTACATCCCATTCAACCAGCTCAATTTATCCAACAAAGCTCTTGTCCTTCATCACCAACAACAGTAGCGTGAGTTCCACCAACAACTACAACACCAAAAGAATGGATTGATCTACAACAACAAATCGATATAGGGGCTAACAATTATCCTAATTTCACTTTTTCCATGGAGACTCCTTTGATCCAAACTAGAACAAGGTAACCATTCACTTCGTTACATTTTATGTGTGTATGTTCAAAATTTTGATTTTAGTACTTTGATTTGAAATCAGGAAGAATCAGTCGATAAGGATTACCTATGAATTATTTCAAGAGGAACTCACAAATGATATATGGGCATGGAGCAAGTACGGTCAGAAGTATATCAAAGATTCACCATTTCCGAGGTTTGCTCTCTTCACCTTTTTTCCATGTCATAAAATGTTATGTTCCCTTCCATTCTCAATTTTCATAATAATAAGTAGCAAAAATTATTAATGGTGTATATATATGTAATATTTGACTAAACCTGATTATTATGTGTATATGACATAACAGGAATTACTACAAGTGTAGTACATCAAAACTCTGCGAAGCAAGGAAAAAAATTGAGAAAAGCCCAAATGATGAGAACATTTTCTTGGTGTCCTATTTAGGTGAACACAACCATGATCCACCCACGAACCGTAGAAAACTTGCTAGTTGCATTAGTAGTTCCAAATTCAAGCTTCCAAAAGGCATAAATATTTTGCCCAAAACATCAACCTTGAATGCATCATCCTCCTCGTCCAAGCGCATTAAGCGTTCAAGAGATGTTGCTCCTCAAATTATCGCAACTATGCCTCCGCTTGAATTCGGAAGCAAAAATAAAATAATTGTTGCGGCCGTAGAGGATAAAGGTGATGGTAAAGAAGTGGTGGACATGAATGAAGATATTCTCATGGGCTTTGAATAACTCCAAGGAGTTACTGTTTCCACCTAATAGTATAAAATGACAAGAGGAATTGATCTTTCTCCCATCTCCATCAACTCTATATGGCGACAAATGTGGTCTTTTAGTTTAGTTTTTAGTGTGGGCAGTCAAAAATTATAGATTTGTAGTTTTCTATGCTTAACAATTTACATCATAGAAAATGGACCTTTTTCAGTTTTGTTATTTTCTATTGTTCTTCAATTCAAGAATCTAGTCCTTGTTGTAAGTTGTTGTTCCATTTTCTCAAATAGTTCTCTCTTTAGGAAACCCCATTTGACTTAATTTTTACATTAAATTATATAGAGTAGTAAATTAACGTTGTTCAATTTTAGAAGTTTTACACACGCGCACACACACTAAAGTTTATTTCATAGTCTTTTACAAACTTATTTTTAGTTTTATAACATTTTTATAAGAGATCTTCAATTTTTTCATAAATGAACATCTCTTGTAAAACGAACATAAAATAATTGACCTATATATATATATAAGATCTACATATGCACATATGATGTAATATTTTTGCTTAATAGATAGTTAGCACTTTGAATTGATCAGTTAATTCATTTGGGCATTTAAACAAAAGTCTATTTTGATACATTTTAATATACGATAAAGCATTCTTATTAAATATTCATAATTTCTATTCTTTAAAAAAAATTATACGAATTTTCAAGCGTCATTATGTAAATAAATTAACCATATAAAGTATGATACCTCGTTTACTGATATGTATTAACTTCAGTAAGTCATCAAAAAACTTTAAATTTGTTCCAATTAAGACTCGTACGTATACACAAAAGGTTGTAGCATATTTAATGTTGTTAATTTATCTACATAATTAGTGACCGAGTACATGTGCAAAAAGAATTTTTAAAATATAAATTGAAAGTATCTAATAAAAAACTTTTATCATATATTCAAGTGTAAAGGGAAAGGGGACTGCAAAATCGGTTTACTGAGGAATAGGCATATTCTCATTAGGTTTAACCTGGAAGAAGACTTCATTAAAATGATGTCAAAAAATGTTTTCTACATTCTGGCCAAGGAAGGATACTCCTTCTCTTATATACGATGGTAAGTTCAAAGTTGATGAAGAGACGACTCAAGCCATAGCGTGGATTTCTTTCCCGGACCTGAAACCTACTTTATTTTGTTAAGGAATCACTTTTCTCGCTTGCATCGGCTGTTGGAAAACCCCTACATTTGGATATGGCTACAATTAACAAGACGCGACCTAGTTGCGCTAGGGTCAAGGTGCAAGTTGACCTATTGTCAGATTTTCCAAAGTTTGTCGAAATGGAGATAATAAACTCTACAACAGAGGAATCAAGAGTTGAGTGAATCAAAGTTCAATATGATATGCTTCCTAAGTATTGCAAAGGGTACAAAATACAAGGGCATGAAGAGCAGGAGTGTAGGATACTACATCATGAACTAAGGAAGAATGATGCATCTAGTGAAGCTAAAATAGACGAACCACAGGTGGAAAAACATTTAGCAAATGGAGGTAAAGGGGAGAAAGCAGGGGGTTCAGATGATGCAGTGGAATCCCGTAAAAAGGAGATTTATTATAGAAAAGAATGCACATAACTACTTCCACCTACAAGACAGTAGATACAACAGAGATTAAAGAAACAACCAGCAGATAAACAAGAAGGAAAAGGGGGATGAGTTTAGCATGGAATTGATAGTTTCAGTCACTAAGAGTCCTGATATGGCTAAAAGTAGTTCTGATACAAGAAAAAAAACTTTGGTCAGTCAAGAACAAGATAATACTATAAAGGAAAAAAGTGGTAGCAGTAACAGTTTACAACCTTACAACAACAACATTGAGAATAATATGAAGGTGATAGACAAGAAGGATTCTAACAATATGGCAATTATAGAATTACCTACAGCAGTTCAGATTGATGAGTCTTAAATCATATTAGGTGCAATTGAATCACCTAATAAATCACTGCATAATATTCTTACTCATAGATTGGAGGAGAAAACAGAAAGTACTGGTGCCATAAAAGCAGAGGAAAACATGAGGGAGGAAGACCAAATTTTCAAAGATGCAAATTTGTCCCCAAGAGTTGTAAAATCTGCAAGAAAAGGAAAAAAGCAAGGTAATCGGGAGTTAGCACAACCTGTCAGAGTACAACCAAAGAGGACAGTGGTATCCCAACAAGTTTCTAAATGATGAAAACACTCATATGGAACATAAGGTCAGTAAAATCACAGAATGCTTTCCAAAGAGTGCAAATGTTGCACAACTTTCATAATTTGCTTTTGTGGCTTTAATGGAACCTTTTCAACATGTTAGAACCATCAATAGATATAAAGAAAGACTGAAGATGCCTCATGCATGTCACAATGTCAATGGTAAGATTTGGGTATTTACTAATCATGGTTATGATACTTCTGTGATAAGTAATTCAGAGCAGCAGATTACCATTAAAATGCAAGATCAGTCTTCTCTTTCCAGCATCTATGCAACTTTGGTGTATGCTAAGTGTGAGAGTCAGTTGAGAGAGGAATTGTGGGATGACATATACTCCGTAGCTGATGAGATTATCAATCCATGGTTAATTGGTGGGGATTTTAATGTGATTTTAAATGGAGAAGAAAAGATTGGAGGTCTTCCGGTGGTAAATGCTGATTCAGATGATTTCAAAACTTGTATTGAATCTTGTGATCTAATACAGATTCCATATAAGGGCAGCCTATTTACTTGGTGGAATGGAAGAGCAGGAAATGATTGCTTATTTGAGAGATTAGATAGTTTAATACCCTAGAAGGAAATACTAATACGTAATTGAATTTGCAAGACAGAACTAGATCAGAAATAGGAATTTTATTGATGTAATAGATAGTAACACATAGTCGTTACAAAATTACAGACTAGAAACTTCCATTAACAAGCTTCCAAGCTCCCATTCCTGAAAGATAAAGAGTCGTTGTGTGTAAGCAGTGGCGAAGAAGAAAGAAGAAGGAAAGAAGAGAAATCAAAAGAGTAACAAAATTACCGATCCCAAAAACTGCCTTCTGGCCCAACTCCTAGAGGTTGTTATAACTGCTTTTGGGCCTTGTTTACTGTCCAAGCTATCTGGGCCGTTGATTCCTTTATTGAAAGACCCATATCAGCACTTCATTTTATCTAATCAACTGACTCCTAGGCTTCCACGTGGCACCGCCTCAATTGACTCATTACACGTATCCAACTTCCCAATTCCACCTGGTATCTAACAGATAGGGTGTTGATTAATTCAGAATTTCAGGATCTTTATTTGCATTCTGAAGTAGAACATTTGCCAAGAAATGGCTCTGATCATGCTCCCTTACTCTTGAGTAGTAAGAATAGTGCCCATCAACCATTCAAAACCTTTCAGGTTTCTTAATTTTTGGACCAAACATGAAGAGTTTAGGAATTTCATTAGCCAAAATTGGGAGCAGATGTCACAACAAATCCTTTCTTAGATTTTAAAAAGAAGATTAATAAGGTTCTTACAATGTGGAGCAGACAAACTTATGGAGATATTTTTCAACAGTTGATTATTAGAGAGGAGATTGCTAGAATCAAAG